>MU863940.1:17376-206799 GCA_033296885.1 Triangularia verruculosa | reverse complement strand
GGCCGAATCCTCCATTCCTTCACACCTATAACCACGTAGTATTACAGCTGCCAGTCCATTGTAAATTAGGCCTCACAGGGGCCTATTTTAACAATTATAATGATGCTTTATTTGTAAATTTTAATGTAGAAAAGTTCAATGGACCGTACGATTGAAATTTTCAACGGACTCTACCCCCTATTTCTAAAGTGGAGACTTTTTTTTACGGACGATTTCAACGGACTCTACTACAGTCCATCGGAGAATAATAGATAGGAAAAAAACGATAAATAACCTTTAACTTATTAATATAATTCAACCCTTTATAATAGTACAGTATAATAATAATTATTTTATACTAAATAAAAAGGTTCTTTATACTACTAATTAAAGTATTACGAAACTTTAAGCTTAAAAGCTCTGTTATACGGCCTAGTAGCCCACCTAAAAGATAAATAACGATAAGAAAAAGCCCCCTAAAATAATCGACCCGCTTAAGGTATAACTTTACTTCTATCATACGGAATTAATAAAAGTTTAATCCGGTATTTTCTAACTAAGAAGCCCTAAGTTTTTTAGTTAAAAGAATCCGTCGTATAATCTAATCCTTATATCTATAGAGCTAATTATTTTAACCCTCGGTAAGGAAAGAATATCCTATATCGTCCTTTTTAACCGTATCCGATAATTTATTTTAAAGAACTTTAGGAAAAGAGTCTTTAATATAGCTAAAAAACACCAGCTTTTAAATCGTATAATCGATCTACTTAATTAATATATATAATATCTTAGTAAAACTATTAATAATAAAGGAGATATTCTAATATATAACTTTAGTACCGTCGAAAACTAAGTACCCTTATAATAGTATTTCGCTATTAATTTTAAAACCGTACAATTTAAACTCTAGGATCTAATCTATTAATATAGGCTACCTATTTTTATAGAGTTTAGTTATAAAGTATAAGACCTTAATTCGTACGATATTAAAAAGTCTGTTTATATTTCCTTTATTATCGGTAGCTTTATAAAGAAATTATTGTACTATAAAAGTCCGGCCCAATATAATTATACCGGATAATATCCTAGTATAATCGGAAGGTAATAATTATCTACTATCCTCTTTTAATCTTAAAATAACTAAAGTAAAGAGGAGGGGGTTTTTGTAAGTTAAATTAAGTAGTAAATAGTCGAGAAGAAAGATAATAAAATCTAATAAAGTTCGATTTAATTTCTGTTGTACGATATCCTCCTTATTAATAAATACTATTATTATAGTATTAAGTTACTTAGTTACTTTATTTAATAATTATTTTATCGAAAGGTAAGTAAAAATCTAGGCCGGTCCTTTTCCTCCTAAGTAGCTATATAAAAAAGATATTTAAAAATTCTCTTTTAAATAAAAGTATACTTCTCTATTATATAACGCTTTAACTTAAATTTAAAAAGCTATCTCGGCTTCTTATCTATAGACTTTTTATTTATTTTAAAAAAAATAATAATTCTAATATCGTATATTAACTAATTAATTATATTAAAAGTAATATTATAAATATAGTTCTAGGCTACTATAAATACCTTTTTCCTTTAACTTTTAATACCCTTAGTTTAGCCTTTACTAACTTCGAGAGAGATTATATAATAAAGCTCCTCCTTATTAAAAGACCTAAGGTATTAGGCTTAACCTATCTTTATAACTTATAGATTAAGAGCTAATTTATCTTCGTTTATAACTATAACTTTAGTTTTTTATTTAAGTAAGTTATTTATTATACGTAAAGTTAAAAAAAAGGTATTATCTTTATTTTCCTACTTTTATACGGTAGTATCGTTTATTATATTAAATAAGAAAGTTATTAATAAAGCTGCCTAAGTAATAACCTTAAAATAACTAATACCCCGCCGGTTTTGGAAAAAGCGTTAATATAGTATACCTATTTTCTAAGGTACCTCTTACCGTCTTACAACTCTAATATTACTACCTCTAATATTAGGATTAATCTAACTATAGTTTATACAATAATATTCTTATATCCGCCGTTTAATAATAATAATATATAAATAGTTCTTATATTTTAAATTATAAGAGATTAGTAAACTAAGTTCGGGAATAATAGAAATAAGTAATTAAGGAAGTTAGAAGTACTTTAGGTTTTATTAATTCCTCTATTTAGTAAAAAAGTTTTTATACTTTCGTATAATCTATTCCCGCTAGTTTAGCTTAATAGCTTAGCGGTATTTCGTACGAAAATAGGTTATAACTTTATTAATAAGAACCCTAGTTTTATAATCTTTATAAATAAAGATAAAATAGGGATAGATAATTATAAAAGGATTTATAATAATAGTAGTTAATAATTAATAATTATAAGAAAAGAGGTTCGTACGATATAAGAGAAAAAGAGGGGTAAAATATAGTTAAATTAAAGTTAGTTGTTAAACTAGAGATCGGGGTTTAAATATATAAATTAATCTACTTACCGTACGATTTTAGAAATAATTTCTGTAGATTGCTAGGAGGAAGAGGAGGAAAGAAGAAAAGGGGGCTTCCGAACGGGGGAAGGTAATTATATCTATTGCTATTAGCGGATTCTTAGGAGGAAGAAAGGGAAAAAAGAAAAGAGGATAAAGATATAAGAAAGAGAACCTTTTACGACCGTACGATAATTAATAATAAAGAGATATAATAAAGGAGAATACTTTATAACCGTACGGTAATTAATAAGAGAGAGATATATAAAAGGAAAACCCTTTTTAATAGATAGTAATTAATAGTAGGGAAATATAATAAAGAAGAACCCTTTATAACCGTACGGTAGTTGATAATAAGAAGATTCTATTAAGTAGAGCGTTTTACGACCGTACGGTAGTTAATAATAGAGATATTTAATAGTATAGGGGGTTTATGTAATGCATCGTATAATAAAGTTTAAATAATTTTTCATTATATAATGCTTTTACGGTAGTTAATATATAAGGTTTTTAAAAGGAATTAATACCTAGACCGGGATCTAGGAATAACTACTTAATAGCTTAACGATTAATAGATATAATTTCTTCGAGAAATTATACGTTTAATTTTAATTAAAAACCTTTCTTCTAGATAAATTAAATTCTATAAACTTTTAAATAATATTAACGATTAAAATTATAGCTTTTACTAATAACTCTACCCTTATATAAATCGAAGATAACAAGGAGATAATTCTCCTTCGTACGGACTCTTAAGAGATTCGCGATTATATAGGAATACTCGCTTAAAATATAAATCCCCCTAAATCGTACAATACTATAAGCTCTATACTAATATATCTAAAACTAATAACGTAGTATATTTAATATACTATCGTCCGATATTAAAGTTCGGAAATCTCAGATAAATATAGGGAAGGTGGTTATTAGGCCTAGCTATTTAAATACGCTCTTTATTTAGAGCCGGGGTAAAAAGGTAAAGGAACTTTATAAGGCCTATCGAAATAATCCTAATAGAAGGCCCTTTACTTCCTATATTTATACGGTTAATTTCTTCGGTAATTACTATAGAAATTATAAATAGCGGGATTATATAGCTAAATATACTCTCTCCGAGCAAAATAAAGCTATAAATAACGAAGTTACCGTCGTATAGGGTAGCCGTAGGGGGGGCCGGGGAAGGGGTGGCCGTAGTCGTAGTCGTGGCCGAGGTGGACGTAGTGGAGGTACTACTTAAGAGTAGCTTACCATTAACTTAACTAGAGATAATAATTAAAAAAATAAAGTCGTACGGTCAAAAAAAATATCTTTGATCTTTATATAATAAAGGTTACTGTATAATAGAGTAAGTAGGGGTCTACCCTATCAAACCTATCTTCACCTAAAACCCTCTAACTTCCCCCCTATATATCTCTTTCTACAACCCTCGTACGATAATACAAATATAACTATTAGATACAGCTTATCAAGATAATTATAATGATGTTTTATTTGTAAATTTTGGTACAGAAAAGTTCAATAGACCGTACGATTGAAATTTTCAACGGACTCTACCCCCTGTTTCTAAAGTGGAGACTTTTTTTTACAGACGATTTCAACGGACTCTACTATAGTCTATCGGAGAATAATAGATAGGACGATCTATTATTTATTTCCCTACTAAAGTTATATAAACAGCTAGTAATTATTTATAACTTATATTACTTTATTTTCGAAATTATAATAATATTATTTAATTATTTCTCGTTAATTCCGAAGTTCTTCTATCTTCTCTTCGAGTCCTTAGACTTATTTTTTAGCCTACTTTAGGGTCCCTCCCGTATATAAGTCTAAAGTACAAATTATATTTATAGTAAAGAACTGCCTTAATCGCCGTAAAGTTTCCTCGGAAGGTCCGGGAGTAGTACTTTCTTCCAGTTTTATAACTCCCTTAACCGGTAATTCTTATCCTATAACGCAGTCTTCTCCCTTAAAGTCGACTATTAATTCTCCTTGCTAAGGTTTATACTTATAGTCGCTATCAGTATAGTCGTCCGTTAAACCCCGAAAATCCTTATTAGAGTACTCTATACCGGAGATCTCTACTACCCGTATTATTTTAGCGACTACTACCGTCTCTTTTTCCTTCTAACGGAGTTATTTAGGTGCTCGATAATCTCTTTTAAAATGGCTTATTTTCCTACAGTTAAAGCACTTAATATCGTTCCTCCCTTTAAACCACTTCTAAATTACGTCTACCTTTATAGGCCCTATATAAGTAGTCCTTAAAACGTAAGTCCCGTAAAGCCGTCTCTTCTTTTTATTATTAGGACGGTAAGGTCCTTACACGCATATACCCTTACGCTCCTTATAGTACTGGTATTGCCAGTCGTTAATGCGGACTGCCATTGCGATATACTCGTCGATATTCTCCGGCCGTTCCTACCGGTATAGTTTATCCTTGACTTTTTCTTTAAACCCATTATAAAATAATTATATTAATCCTTTATTATTAATTTCGCTGCGGAGTACGTCCATCTTAAATACTACAGCGTAGTTAGTAGTAGACCTAGTTTATTTAAGGTTAATTAGTTATTCCTAGGTATACTTACTTTTATCGTACTCTCCGAATACCTCTTTAATCTTTTCCTCGAAACCCTTATACAACTTGAAACACTTATTAGTAATTACCTCCCTTTTGTCGGGCTAATTATCGAAAAAATCTCCGAAAATCAGTTCGAACCAGGTAAGTACTTTATCCTTGAGTCTGGACGCGGCGTATATAACCTTGGACGGTTTATCCGGGAAACGGGAAGGGTAATACCGAAAGTATACCTTAAGCTGGATTAAAAATCCTCTTAGCTCTTCTTTAGTCTTTCTATAACGGTCGGGAGCCTCGAGCCTAGCGCGATCTCCTTCTTTACGTAAGGTGCTAATTTCGTAGTAGAGTATGGTATTTTCCTGCGTAAGGGCGTTATAAGAGAGGCGCGATTTATCCTCGAGCTCCTAGATGCGAGTAAGGAGTTAGTTAATGGTAGGTTAGGTAGGGATTCTTTCCTGGGTATTAGTGTTTTCGGCTATAGCGTTTAACTTGGCGCCTTCAACTTATCCGATAATAGAGTTAAAGTAAGTATATAACGTATAACGAACCCCTATATAGAACCTCTGAAAGGGATACTCGGTTGAAGGCAATCTTCTAATAATTAGTTTGGTGCAGCTAAATAGTATATAATAAAATGTTTTATTATAAATATAAGATACCGTGAATATAAGCTGTAATTATATACTACGGAATTATCTATAAGCTATTTAGTTCCTCCGTATATATAGACTATAAATCCCTAAATACCTTTATACCTAGATTACCCTCGCTTACCAGCGACCCGTGGTGATCCTTCTGGCGCTTACCACGATCACCTGGTAATTGTGGTGATCCGGCTCACCTTTGCCAAGCAGTGAGCCTCCTCCGACCCTGGCAGCCTTGCTGCTGTGCCCCTTTCCTCCGATTGGCCGGCATGGTTAGTTGCAGTCCCCGCCTGACCCTGCTATATGGTTGGTCTGTGACACGTGAGGAATTTAAGTTTGTGGATGATATGGACTGCAGCGAGCTGGTGTCTTACTTGATATCCTGCTGTAAGGAGTGCTTTTCTATAGGTGCTTTAGAGCCTAATACCTTTAAATAAGCCCTGAAGTATGCCTATAAAGAATAGTGGCTTTAGGCCATTTTTAGTGAATTTTACTAACTTCTTATAACTAAGACCTTTTATTTCGTTAAGCGCTTATAGGCCAAAAAAAAGCCTATTATTAGCCGCTGGGTCTTCAAAGATAAGAAGAACCTATAGGGTATTACGGTAAAGTATAAGGCCCGGCTAGTTGCCCGAGGATTTTAATAGGCCTTTGCAATCGATTTTGAGAAGACTTACGCCTCTACTATAGGACCCCTTACTTAGAGGATTATACTAGCTCTAGCTACTGTATTCGACTGGGATATCTATTAAATTGACTTTGTAGGCGCCTTCTTTAACTTAAAAACCGATTTCGATATTTATATCGAAATTCCACAGGGCTTAACCGAATTCGCCTACAGCACCCTAGTTACTATAATACTACTAAAAGCAGCCGGCTGGGATCTTACTAAAGAGCAGGTTATCCTTCTAAAGAAGTCCCTCTACGGCCTAAAGCAGGCCTCCTATCTCTGGTAATAAAAGGTTCTGGTAATGACCAAAGTCCTCGGTTTTAGGGCTCTTATCTCCGATACTGCTACCTATTTCCACCCGGAATATAGGATCTTTATTATTAGTTACGTTGACGACTACCTACTTATAGGCCCTGACCCCTCCCGGCTCCAGGCCCTCAAGAAGGCTATAGGAGAGCACTATGATATTAAAGACCTTAGCCCTGCCCGCTATTTCCTGGGTATTCAAATCGAACGTAACAGGGCCTAACGGCGCCTCTAGATCTACTAAACGGCCTATATTACAGAGGCTATTAAGTACTTCGGCATCTCTACTAAAACCACTGCTCTTCCACTAAGCTTAGGCATTACCAGTAAAGGCAATAAGCCTGGAATCCCCTGTAATTCCAGCGATACCCACCTGTTTTAGCAGCCGGTTGGCACAGCTATGTACGCTATGGTACAAATAAAGTCTGAGGTAGCCTTCGCTATTTAGTGGCTCTCATCACACCTAAAGGATCCTACTGAAACCCACTTTAAGGCTTCTAAATCCCTTCTTTCCTACCTATATTCACACCTCCACTTAGTAGTTGGCTACGGCTCGAATAGTGATTTAACGCCTATCGGAGCCTCTGATAGTGACTGGGCTAGTTGTGAAATCACAGTTAAATCTATTTACGGTTGGGTTTTCCTGCTTGCCGGAGGGCCTGTAAGCTGGAAGTCAAAGAAGGCCTCCACTGTGGCCTTCAGCACTTTAGAAGCTGAATACACTGGAGTTATGGAAGGCCTTAAGGAAGCAATGTGGTTTAGGGGCTTTTTTTAGGAGATGGCCAGGCCTATTTTAGGGCCTACCCCCCTTCTGTGTGATAACGAAGGTGCTATAGCTACGGCATATAGCGATAAGCACCATCGCCGAACCAAACACACCCTCATCCACTACTTCGGGGTCAAGGAAGCCATTTCCAGTAAGGTTATTACTGTAACCTACCTTCCCACAGAACAGATGCCTGCTGACGGCCTCACTAAGGCCTTGCCTGCAGCACTGTTCAGTAGGTTCATTCAGCTGTTGAACCTCTCCAAGCCCTTTTAATCAGTGCCCATGCACTGTAGCTGTAGAGGAGGTGTTAAAATACAGCTTTTGTTTGTGGATTTTACAGTGTATCTGAGCCCTGTAGAATACAGGGCCTCAGAGGCAATACAATGGCTTGGATCAGCAGTGCTTAGGCACCACGGTTGCCGGAACGGAACTCGGCCCCCTGAAGCAATCTGAAGTCCCGGAAAGCCGAACGCTAAGGCCAGTGCCCTGCAGCGGTCAAACGGTAGCGCAACGTGGCCTGTAACGTGGCCTGTAACCTTATTTTGGTTAGCGCACTTAGCGGGCGTTCGGGCCCGGGAACGGAGTCACCCTCGGGGAGCGAGTAGAAGACCGACGGCCTATAAGACCTCTGCCTCACACCCTATTCACTGTGATATTTCTTAGTCTGTAAGGTTCAATCAATATACTGGTTCACCACACTTATCAGTGCCTCACAAGCCTATGTTACAGTGATTCTCTTCTATATATTACAGGGCGCCGCCCCTGTAATCCACCTTCCTTCAGTGCCTCGGCAACTGTCGAATGCTGCAGTCAAAGTCTTCTTCGCTCTCAGTGTACTGCGCCGATAGCTATTTGAGCCTATATTTACAGGCCTCAATAGCACCTATTTCAACATATAGTATAAGGACTATAACCTAAATATTGATTAAAAGGACGGTAGCTACTTATAATCGAAGGAATATCGGGAGTATTCGACTAACGATAGGAGATCAGAAGCACGGCAGGAGTAAAATACGGGACAAATACCCTCTACGGTACTATCGTAAGAGATACGAGAAGTATTGGTATACTTAATCGATAAAGGCGGTAAGATCGAAGAAATAGGGTTAGTAGGAATAGTTATATTAGTAAAAATTACAGTAGTAATAAAGGACAAGTACGCTTATTATAATA
Source organism: Triangularia verruculosa (assembly GCA_033296885.1). Lineage (NCBI taxonomy): Eukaryota > Fungi > Ascomycota > Sordariomycetes > Sordariales > Podosporaceae > Triangularia > Triangularia verruculosa. The sequence goes on along the minus strand of MU863940.1, from coordinate 198,205 downwards.
ATATAAAGAAGGGCGAAAAGAAGAAGGTGCCGGTAGAGTACCGGGGGTATCCGGTATTTACGGTAAAACACTTTTAAGGTCTATTAAAGAGGGGATTATAGAATTATAAAATTAAGCTTAAAGAAGAAGTAAAACTTAAACTCTTTTAAGTCTACTATATTAACGATAAATAAAGTAAAGAATTACGGAAGTATTTGGATGAAAATATTAAGAGAGGATATATTAAAGTATTTATATCGCCGGTTAGATATCCTATTTTCTTCGTACCGAAGAAAGATAGGAGTCCGCGACTATATATAGATTATCGATAGTTAAATTAAGAGACGGTAAAGAACGGTTACCTACTACTATTAATTTCTCGGCTAAAAAGTTAACTATTAGGGGTATAATAGTTTACTAGACTTAATATACTAGTTAGGTACGTATATATACGAATTAAAGAGGGAGATAAGTAGAAGATAGCTTTTCGCACGCTTTATAGGTATTTCGAATACCTCGTTATACCGTTTAGGCTTATAAATATATCTACGACTTTCCAGGCCCTTATTAATTATATAATTCGCTAGTATCTTGATAAAATAGTAGTTTACTACCTTAACGATATTTTTATTTACTCCTGTACTTTAAAAGAATATAAGTAGTACGTTAAAGAGATCTTAGACGCGCTATATAGAGCCGGACTATCGGTTAATAAGGATAAGAGCAAGTTTTATATATAGGAAACGGTTTACCTAAGGTATTTAATCTTATTAGGAGAAGTATAAATAGAGCTAGGAAAGATCGCGGTAATTAAGGACTAGCCGAGACTATAAGTAGAAACGGCCGAACAATTAAAGACTAAGGTTCGAAAGTTTTTGGGATTTATAAACTTCTATCGGATATTTATACAGAACTACAGCGCTATAACGAAACTACTAAATAATTTAACTAAGAAGGACGCCGAGTTTAAATAAGGAAAGGAGTAAGAGGAGGTTTTTTAAGCTATCAAAAACGCCATTATAGCGGACCTAGTATTTAAACTCCCCGACCTAAGATAACCTTTCGAGGTCGAGATAAATACTTCCGACTATACTATCGGAGGGTAGCTAAAGTAACGAAACGAAGATAGGAAATTATACTTAATAGTATTCTTTTCGAAGAAGCTAGAAGGATTACGTAAGAATTACCCTATTTATAATAAAAAGCTGCTTACTATTATTAAGGCGTTTAAAGAATAGAGACTATACTTTAGTAGTATTAACTATAAGGTCCAGGTCTATATTAACTATAAGAATCTAAAGTATTTTACTATTATTAAGGTCCTTAATATTAAGTAAGGCCGATAGTTAAAATTCTTATCCAAATTTAATTTTCAGATTTATTATAAAAAGGGATCCGAGAATGTAAAAGCAGACGCTTTAAGTAGAAAGGCGGACCATTATAAAGAGAAAATAAAAGAGGAATTACTACCCTTACTATAGGAAATAGCAGAAGATATACTTCAGTACCCGCTTTAGTAATAGGCTAAGTATTACGTAATATATCGAGAAGAATTTACTACTTATAAATACTAAGGTAATATCGATAGTAACGATTAAGAACGATAGGCTAAGTTAAAATTACTGGGGATTTAAAAGGATAACTTTTACCGGCTCTGGTATAATAATAGGGCCTATATCGACCTAGGATAATAAAAGATATTAATTTAGGAGATTTACGAATCGAGATTCGGGAGATATATAAAAATAGTTAAAACGATAGAGAAAATTAAATAGTATTTTAATTGGCTAAAAATAAGAAAGGATATAAAAGAGACATTACGGGAATATAACCTCTATAGAAGAACGAAAGTAGAGAGATATAAACTATATAGGTTTTTAGAGTTATTACTAGTAGTAAAGTAACCGTGGAGTTCGGTATTAATAGACTTTATTATTAAATTACCGGAATTTAAGGACGTAACTACGGGCGTTAAATATAATAGTATCTTAACGGTAATCGATAGGCTTACTAAGTAGGTATATTTTTTGCCTTATAAGGAGACTTAGACGGCGGAATAATTAGCAGATATAGTGTTTTAGAATGTTACAGTAATATATATATAGCTAAGGGAATTTATTACAGATTACGATATTAAGTTTATATCGAAGTTTTAGAAAGCTTTAATAAAGTAAGTAGGAGTAAAGAATAAAGCGTCGTTAGTATACTACCTATAGACGAACGGCTAAATAAAGATGTTTAATTAAATTATAGAATAATACTTTCGGAATTATATTAATTTCGAATAAAATAATTAGATTAAACTTTTATTAGTAATATAGTTTATACATAATACGGTACTTACGGAGATAACTAAAGTTATATTATTCTTCGCAAATTACGGTTTTAAGGTAAATCTATAGTAAGGATTAGAGGTAAAGGTACCTAAAGCGGTAGTAAAGGTAGGAAAGCTATATATACTATACGCTAAACTTAAGGAGGAACTTAAGTTTATTCGGAAATATATACGCAAATACTATAATACTAAACGGCTTAAAGGACCTTACTTAAAGAGAGAGGATAAAGTATTTTTATTAATATATAATCTTCGTATAAAGAGGCCTAATAAGAAGCTAGACTATAGGAGAGTAGGCTTATTTAAGGTTAAAAAGAAGATATCGGAGATAGTATATAAGCTAGAGTTACCTAGTACGATATATCTACAGTTATATACTTTTTATATCTCACTTCTAGAACCTATACTACCAGTAAATAAGACTAATACCTAAAAAGTGGCGGAGAACGAAGAAAAGGAGTATAATATAGAAGAAGTATTAGATTTATAGTTTAATAAAGATTAATTAAAATACTTAGTTAATTAATTAAATTATCCGGCTATAGATAATTTGTAAGAATTAGCGGTAAATTTAAATTACCTAGATAAACTAAAAGAATTCTATCGGCGATACTTAAACTGACCTAAGCTAATTAAAATACTAAAAAGTTTAGTACCTAAATTACGGAGTATACCTATAAATCTAAATACTAAAGAACCTCGACGGAAATCGAATCTATACCTCTAATATAATAATCGATATATTATACGTTATATTATAAGGTTAATAAATACCTAAGGACCTACCTATAATTAGTATTATAAACCTTAATTACTTTAAGAAGTTAAAGGAGTTTTACCGGAGGAATCCTAACCGACTATAGGAGTAAAGTTAGTTAATTAGTCGAAGTTAACGGAGGGCTCGAAAGTAATACCAGGATTAGAGGTACCGATAGCCTCTTAATTTATAATACTAAAAGCGCCTAACGACTAGGCTTAGCTAATTAGGGATTACTTACCTAGTAGATTTATAAGCTCAAGCGAGGGGGGTACTAAGGTATTTACTTCGTTTAATAACTTTATCCTCCGACAAAAGAATTCTATACTTTAGTTACATATCGACTTATATTATTTATGTAAGCGAGTTAAGGAGTTTAACATCTTCGATAATAGATTCTTTTTCGCAGTAATTTCCTCGTTAATTTTCTTTTATTCTGATAAGTTTTTAATTACTATAACCGTTAATAAAGGAAGGACTATTGTATAGAACCTAAGTACCTACGAAAATCTGCCACGTTTAGCCCATTATACGATTTGCCTACTCGAATATAATTTGAACAACGGTCCGATCCCTCCTTTATAATATAGCGCCTTTAGGGTTTCGCGCGCTAATAGCAGGAGTAAGGTATAACGTTAATACCGTTTTAATCGATCGAGGCGGAAAGAACTATTCGTTCGCAAGTAGTATCGCGGTAACGTTTCTTTATACGACCTGTTATCATTAGGCACCCCGAAACGACCTTACAGAAGAAGAAAAGGAGAGGAATTACTTATACGTAAGAAAGAACGATAGCGCTAAAGGTATAAGGATAATAATGTCGAATCTTCCGGGACAAAAAACGTCGAGGGGGGAGCATCGTGTTACAGACCAACCATATAGCAAGGTCAGGCGGGGACTATAGTTAACTATACTAGCCAATCGGAGGAAAGGAGTATAGCAGTAAGGCTGTTAGGGTCGCAGAAGGCTCACCGCTTAGCAAAGGTAAGCCGGATCACCGCGATTACCTAGCGAGCGAGGTAAGCGCAAGAGGATTACCACGGGTCGCTGGCGAGCGAGAATAATCTAGGTACGGAGGTACTTAGGGATTTATAGTCTATATATACGGAGGAACTAAATAGCTTATAGATAGTTCCGCAGTATACAATCACAGCTTATATTCACAGTATTTTATGTTTATATTGAGACATCTTATTGTGCACTGTTTAGCTGCACCGAACTAATTGTCAGAAGTAGCCTTCAACCGAATATCCATTTCAGAGGTTCTATACAGGGGTTCGTCACAGTAAATTAACGTTTTTTAATTTAAAAAATATTTCTTTAAAAGTATTAATAAGTTTTTAATTTATATTTCTTTTACTTTACGCTTTTTTCTTTTTTTAAAGTATAATAATAATTAAAACTCAAATCTTTTTATAAATAAAGGTTTTATTAAAATTAATAATAAAGTAATAAGTTTAAATAATAATAAGTTTCTTTATTAGAATTTAAAAAGTTATAATAAAGATTTTATCGGTAATTTACTAATTACTTTCTTTAGGATTATCCTCTTTTTTATTATTAATTATATTTTCGTCGTTAAATATTAAAGGATTATTATAATTAAAGTCCTTATTAACTTTTTTTTATTTTTTTATAAATAATTAAATTAATAATATTAAATATATTACTTCGATTATAAATATTATAAATATATTTATTAATTACTTAATTATAAAAAAATATACTTTTATATAAATCTTATTTATTAAGAAAGGTATACTTTAATTATTTAATTTTCGGATTATTATTTCTTTTCCTTTAAAAACCTTTTTATTTATTATTTAATATTTTAAGGAAATGAATAATAAAATTAATAAAAATTTTAAAAATATAGAATTTTTTAAATAAATTAACCTTTTTTTATTTATTATTATATGTATTTTTAATTATTATAACTTTTTAAACAAATTAAAATTAAATCTTTATATAAAAGTAAAAAACCTCTTCTTAAATAATAAAATAATCCTTTTTCTTTATAATATTAAAGAAATTATAAGTTTTATAATTAAAAAATTAAAGTATAATTTAATAAATTATTTTAATAATATATAAGATTTTTTTTATTTTCGGAGTTAATTTATTATAGAGGTCGATAAATACTTTTATCATTTGCTTTTTTAAAGTTTTATTAAGTATTATATTAATAATAATTTACTTCTTGTTAAAGTACAGCACTTATTTGTGGACTTTACAGTGTATCTAGGCCTATAACCTACAAGGCCTACAACAACCAATGGCTTGGAATCACATGCTCACTAACGCTCTACCGTGGCGATCATATAAGCTTTCAGACCTCCGAACGGACCTCCGATTTAACCTGGAGATCTGTATAGCTAGCGTCTGGAGTTCCAGATACTTAGCGTACGGCAACGGAGAAGATATTGAGGGAGGAATACGGAGCCGAAGATCTATAAGAGGCTTGCCCTCAGGACTATTCACTGTGATGTTTTCTTGCCTATTAAGTCAATTCAATATACTGGTTCACCACATCTTTCAGTGCCTCACAAGCCTGTATTACTGTAATCACCTTATATATTGTAGGGCGCCGCCCCTGTGATTGATCTTCCTTCAGTGCCTAGCCACTGTCGTAGGCTGCAGATATAGCCTCCTTCATTTTGAGTACACTGCGCCAATCTTCGGTTCCCAGCGCAGGTCTACATCATACAGACCTGCGAGACACCATATCTTCGGTTCCCAGCGCAGGTCTACATCATACAGACCTGCGAGACACCATATCTTCGGTCCCCAGCGCAGGCCTATATTATACAGGCCTGCGAGACACCTATTTCAACATTAAGTAAGTTAAATTTTAACGGGTAATATTATTAATAATTAAGTAGTTAAATAAGTAGTTATTAGATTTATAAACGATATTTAATTCGGTTAATTTTTCGGCCAGAATTTAATTATAATAGATATTAATAAACCTTTTTTTATAAATAATATTACGTTTAATAAAGTAAATAAAGTTATAAAACTTATTAATAAAGCTTAGTTTTCTTTATATTTATAAGAAAGATTTAATAATATTTAAAACTATTATAATATATTAAGTTATAAAGTCGAAGGTTTTTAAAAAAAATTTATTATATTTTATAAAAAAAGCTTTATAAATTAAATTTAAAATATAGTTAAAATATTATATATAGAAAATATTAATAAAAACTTTGGTTTCGAAGAAATTCCGGGCTAAAAGAAAACTCTTATAGAAAAAAAATAAGGTTTTATCGTTTAATATAATACTATTATTTTAATAATAACTTATTATTATAAAGTTAATATCTATATTTTATAAAATTTATTTAAATATAAAGCTAATATTTTCTTTAAAATAAAATTTAAAGATCCGGAATATATTAAGTAAAGAGATTTATAATTTACTTTAAGTATTTAGGAATTAAATAATAATAGTTATTAAAGAAAAGTCGGTTAAAGAAATCTATATATTAAAGGAGATATAAATCTTGGTCTTTATTATTAATATAGTATTTTTAAGGACTTAAAAGTTAACGTTATATTTATTTTTTACTTAAATTTTAATAGTATTATAAAAGTAAAGAATAACGGCTTTAATAAAATTTATATTTATAATATATAGTATATTATTACTGGTAATTTAATAAATTAATTTTTCTTTTAAGGATATAAAAATAGAACGGATAATAAAGATTAAAAATACCTTTACTTAAGTAATTTAATATTATAGATCGGTTATAATAAATCCTTTTTTTTATTAATTATAAATAATACCGATATTTATAATAAAGATTTAAGCCGATATTTATTTTATAAATAATACGTAAAATTTATTATAATTATCTTAAAAAATAAATAATTTTTAAAGTATATTATATAAAATTAAAATATTTTCTTTTATAAACTTTTAAATTATTAATAAAAAATATAACGTGCATGATAAGCAAGCGCCGCAGATAAGCGAGCGCCACACTTTTCGACGCGACCTAACCCTCCACCTTCAACATTCCATTTCTCAACTAAAAACCATATCTTCTACCTCTAACGAAGCTAAAGTAATTCTGGCCGCTAAAGCTATAAAAAACAACAAAAACCTAAGCAAACGAGCCGCAGCGAAGATCTATAAAGTTAACGATAAAACTATTCGCCGTCGACTTGCCGGTATACCTGTACGACGCAATACTCCAGCTAATTCGCGCAAACTTACGGATCTAGAAGAAAAAACGATTATTTAATATATAATTAAGCTATCTACACGTGTATTTCATCCCCGGCTTTCGTATATAGAAGATATAGCCAATCGATTACTACGTAAATACGACGCGCCTCCTATTAACGTACGATAGGCTTACAACTTCGTTAAACGTTAGCTAGAACTTTAGACGCATTTTACGTGTAAATATAACTACCAAAGGGCTAAATATAAAGATCCAAAGGTTATTAGCGAGTAATTTACCCTCGTACGGAATACCAAAGCTAAATACAGTATTATAGATAACGATATTTATAACTTCGACGAGATTAAGTTTATAATAGGTATTATCTTCGCGGGTATAGTAATTACAACCTCGGACGGCCGTAGTAAAGCTAAATAGGCCTAATCTAATAATCGTAAGTAGGCTATAGTTATTTAAGGAGTAAATACTCTAGGTTAGGCTATTTTATTATTTATTATTTTAACTAAGTAATATTATTTCGCTAATTAATATTAAGAATATAACTTTCTGGTTACCTAATGTATTATAATAATTAATAATAACTGAATTATTAATAAGAAAAGTATAGATTAGATTCGGTACTTCGATTTTTATACGGTATCTTATACGAAGGGTGAATATCGGTTATTAATCTTTAATGGCTACGAAAGTTATTACTCTGAAGAATTCGAAACCTACTATTAGAAATATAATATTATTATACTATATATACCTCTATACTCCTCCTATATACTCCAGCTATTAGATATTAGCTATTTTACGCTATTAAAAAGGGTATATAGCCGCTAGATTAAGTAGTTAATGCGGATAAATATTAACGTATTTGATAAGCGAGCGGATCGGACAAGCGAGTGGATCGATTTCTACTACCCTATTACAACCATCCTCAATTGCAAAACAACAATACTACTAACCTACTACAATTACATCAGAAACAGCTGAATCAGACTCTTCTGCAACCTCCTGGCACGTACGGATATTATGGCCAGGCTTACCGCACACACTACAGCACCGAACCTTCATACGAGCCCCTCCTGCACTACCGCCATCCGGCTATATTTCTTCTACTGCCTCCCCACCCACGGCCTTCTGGTCCAGTAGATCCTGTATATCTTGCACAGTAAGTAATCCTCCAAGCTGCATACGTATTCTTTTGGCTCTCCGGCGCTTGCTTAAGGCCTCATTAGCCTTACAGAGTAAAGCGTTCTCTATACGAAGGAGAGCTACCTAGTACATTATAGCTATTATACCTTTAGTAAGCTGGTCTACTATAGCTAATATTAAAGTCGGGGAGCTATTTTAATAGTTAGTAATACGAGTCTTAATAAGCGTTAACTATAAGTTAGCTTCTCAGGAGTTTTATGGTATTTAGAATACCTAAGGTTATAGAGTACCGGGCTGTAAGGTCAGGGGTATTAGCGTACGAAGCTTTATATCTAGCTTAGAAAGTACCCTTTCTGGATTGTACGGTATAAGGCTAGCACCCGTAAAGCTACCCTATATATTCTTCTCCGTTATAGAGGCGAAGAAAGCTTTGCGGAAGGTATAAAAGAATTCGACCTTACTTACATAGTTAATATACACGTATATTAAGTCCTCGATTTAGCGACTATATACCTGTTTTAGCGGCCCAAAGTAGCTAATATCGAGTGGCTGGAGGAGGTAAGAGGAATGTAGAGGTATGTAGAGCGTAATAATATTATTCTACTGGTAGTAGCGCTCGAATCTAGTTAAGTAGTAGCTTTCGTAGCCGTCTGTCACGGTTCAAGAGAAGCGGGGTCTCCAGGACGAGGGAGACCGGAGCGAATGGATAAGTGGGGCCTGTGGGGGCAGGGAATAGCACGGGCCAGGGGATCTAGAAATTGGGAGATAGATCTATGGATCTAGGGATTTGGAGCTAGATCTAAGGATCTAGAGGTTGGAAGCTAGATCCGGGAGGATCTAGGGAATAGTAAATAGATCCAGGTACGGAGGTACCTGGGGCCCTAGGTCTATATATACGGAGGAACTAGCTAGTGTAGATAGACAGTTCCGCAGTATGCAATTATAGCTTGTATTTACGGTATCTTGTGTTTATATCGAGACATCTTATTATGCACTGTTTAGCTGCACCGAACTAATTGTCAGAAGTTGCCTTCAACCGAGTATCCCTTTCAGAGGTTCTGTATAGGGGTTCGTTATACGTTGTATACTTACTTTAACTCTATTACGGATAAGTTAAAGGCCACCTTACTACTACTATAGCCGACTACGAGAACGTTTAGATGGGTGGCGTACCCGCTACGCCGTCTACTACGGGACAAACCACTACGCCGGAGATCACTATTCTCGAGCAGCTTATCGCACGTATTAAAGAGCTCGAGGGCAAAACCCAGTAAGTAGAGGATCAGATCGTCGCGATTAACTCTACCTCTAAATAAATAGTTAAGTTCCCGGCGTCGGAGTATTATAGTAGAGGAAAAGGGGAGCTTAGAGGATTCCTAATCTAATTTAAAACCTATTTTCGTTACTACTTAAATATGTTTACTACCGAAGAGTCTAGGGTACTATTCGCGGCTACTAAGCTCAAGGAAAAAGCACTCGTATAGTTCAAACCCATTTTAAATAACTACTATAAGACCTAGGCCTCCGACCGTAAGGATATTACGGTCCAGTATTTCCGGAGTTACCGGGGGTTCGAAGCCAGACTTAAGGAGGTATTTGGAGAGTACGATGAAGGTAGGCGTGCCTAGGAGAGGCTCGTAGGCCTACGTTAAACGCGCTTAGTAGCCGACTACGCAGCTATATTTATGATCGACAGTCTACGTAGCGAAATTAACGATAAAGGGTTAATACAACTCTTTTACAACGGTCTTAAGGAAGAAGTAAAGGATAAGTTATATAAGGAGTCGAGGCCCGATACTATCGATAAGTATATCGCTATAACTATACGTATCGACGATAGGCAATTCTAGCGTCGTAGAGAGAAGAAGGGCACTCGGGGTTATTATAGGACTTACCGATCTAACGATAAAAGGAAAAGATAGTACCTGGGTATTAGTTATTCCGGAACTATATACGTAGGGCCTATAAAAATCGACGCGGTTTAACGATAGAGACCTTAGGGTTAAGGCTAAGGTAAGGGTAACCTTAAATACTTTAACTGTAGGAAGATAGGCCACTTTAAGAGAGATTATCGGGCATTTAAGTAGCTCCGTTAAAAGGTAAGAAAGACGGCTATAATCGCTAAGATAATACGGGTAATAGAGATTTCCGGTATAAAGTACTCTAACGAGGATTTTCGGGACTTAGCGGACAATTACACCGACAGCGATTATAAGTACGAGCCTTAGGAAGGAGAATTAACAGTTAACTCTGAAGAAGAAGACCGCGTTATAAAACAAGAACTACCGATAAGAGGAACTATAAGATAAGAGGAAAGCACTGCTCCAGGACCCTCTAAAGAAACCCTACGACGATTAAAGCGGTTTTTCACCACGAATACAATCCGCACCTTAGACTTAAATAATAAAGGAACCCTAAATTAGGCTAAAGAACGAGTCTAAGGACTCGAGGAAAAGATAGAAGAACTCCGGAACTAACGGGAGATAATTAAATAACGCTACTACAATTTCGAAAATAAAGTAGCGTAAGCTACAAATAATCGCCAACTACTTATATAACTCTAATAAAATAATAAATAATAAATCGTCCTAGAAATCAAGTTTAAGTAACACCGTAGAAGACTACTATAGTTAACTTATAGAAAAAGTAAGTTTAAATTTAGGGAACTAGATTAAGAGAAGTATTAGAAAAATAAGGAGATCGCTAATATAGGGCTCTTATAGATACCCGGATAAGTACCTTACTATAAATAATACGAACTATATAATGGAGATACAGTATAGTTATATCCCAGATACCCAGAGCATAGGAGGATACCTTAGTTCTAGTATATTACATATAAGTGCGTTAAACATTACCAAAGTAAGGCTCTCCAAGGATACTGGCTAGTATAGTAATTAGGAAGAAACGGAGATCCTAAGCCCGTTACAAGAACTATAGCCAGGTAGGAACGACAATAGGAAGAGTTAAACGACTATTTCCTATAGAGATAAGGAGACCCAGTCAAATTGGAAAAGGAACTCCAGGTTATACGGTTTATACCTAGGTATATAAGATACTACCTTAAGTAAACGATTAGTTAGGAAAAAGATAGCGCTAATAAGGAAAAATATAAGTTAGTGTAATATAAGAGTCCGGATTACGTATTTTACTTATAAATAAAAATTAAAAAATACTACGACGTTTAGGCCGAAGCCGAAGCCAGGGCTACGGAAAAGGGGCGGCGGATATATAATCGAAGGAGGATTCGATAAAGTATAAGAAACGAAAAATAAAAAGAAGCCCAACGACAATAGTTAGCTAATTTCGAACTACTAGATAGTTTAATAAAAGAGGACGCTCTAAAGGTATAATAATAGTCGGGAAAAGGGCCACGGCCTTTCGCGGAAGCCGAAAACCTCTAAAGAACTACAAACAAAGTATTAACGAGATCGCTACCGTATAAAGGAGGGGCATAAAAGATAAAAAATTACGAATAGTAATATATTAAAAGGGTTTTTAAACGTAAACGTTTGTAGATAATAGAGCCAAAGCGGACTTAATTTTACTAAGATTCGTATAATAAACCTAGGTTTTATAGAGAAAAAAAGAGGAAAAGGTTATTATAAAAGGACCTTTCCCTACGCAGTTAGTAAGTAAAGAGACACTACTACTAAACATTACTATATTAGGAAAAATAATAAAGGTAATTTTCGATATTATAAATATAGGGCCAAAAAAGGACATAATCCTAAGGCAGCTATAATACAAGGACTACAACCCAAATATCGATTAAAAGGACGGTGGCTATCTATAACCGAAGATATATCGGGAGTATTCGACTAACAATAGGAGATTAAAAGTACAGCGGAAATAAAGTACAAAACAAGTACCCTCTACAATACTACTATAAAAAATACAAGAGGTATTAATATACTCGATCAATAAAGGCGGTAAAATCGAAAAAGTAGGATTAATAAAAACAATTACATTAATGGAAATTATAGCAGCAATAAAAGATAAATATACCTATTATAATAATATAAAGAAAGACGATAAAAAAAAGGTACCGGTAAAATATTAAGGGTATCCGGTATTTACGGCAAAATACCTTTAAAGTCTACTAAAGAGGGGACTATAGGACCATAAAATCAAGTTCAAAGAAGGAACAAAACTTAAACTCTTTTAAGTCTACTATACTAACAACAAGTAAAGTAAGGAGTTACGGAAATATTTAAACGAAAATATTAAAAAGGGGTATATTAGAGTATTTACATCGCCGGCTAAATATCCTATTTTCTTCGTACCGAAAAAAGATAAAAGTCTACGACTATATATAGATTATCGACAACTAAATCAAAAAACAGTAAAAAACAGCTACCTACTACTATTAATTTCGCGGTTATAAAGTCAATTATTAAAGGTATAATAATTTACTAGGCTTAATATACTAGTTAAATACGTATATATATAAATTAAGGAGGAAAACGAATAGAAGACGGCTTTTCGTATACCTTACAGATACTTCGAGTATCTCGTTATACTATTTAGGCTTATAAATATACTAGCGACTTTCCAAATCCTTATTAATTACACAATTCGCCAATATCTCGATAAAATAATAATTTACTACCTTAATAATATTCTTATCTACTTATATACTCTAAAGGAATACAAATAGTATATTAAAGAGATCTTAAATACACTATATAAAGTAAGACTATTAATTAATAAAAATAAAAATAAGTTCTATATATAAAAGACGGTCTACCTAGGGTATCTAATTTTACCGAGAGAAATACGGATAAAGCCAGGGAAAATTATAGTAGTTAAAAACTAGCCGAAACTATAAATAAAAACGGTAAAATAACTAAAGACTAAGGTTCGAAAGTTTCTAAGTTTTACGAACTTCTACTAAATATTTATATAGAACTACAGTACTATAATAAAGCCGTTAAACGACCTAACTAAGAAAGACGCCGAATTTAAGTAGGAAAAGGAGTAAAAGGAGGCTTTTTAAACTATCAAAAGCGCTATTACAGTAGATCTAATACTTAAGTTTCCTAACTTAAGCCGACTTTTTAAGATCGAAATAAATACTTCCGATTACACTATCGGAGGGTAACTAGGATAGTAAAATAAAGATAGGAAATTACACCCGGTAGTATTTTTTTCGAAGAAACTAAAGGAACTATATAAAAATTACCCTATCTATAATAAAAAACTACTTATTATTATTAAAGCCTTCGAGAAGTGGAGACTATACCTCAGCGGTACCAACTACAAGGTCTAGGTCTATATAGATCATAAGAACTTAAAGTACTTTATTACTATTAAGGTCCTTAACGTATAGCAAAGCAAATAATTAGAATTCTTATCCGAATTTAATTTTCAGATCTATTATAAAAAGGGATCCGAAAACGCGAAAGTAAACGCTTTAAGTAAAAGGGCGGACTACTATAAAGAGAAAGTAGCGGAGGAATTACCACCTTTACTATAGGAAACAGTAGAAGGTACACTAAAGTATCTACTTCAGTAATAGGCCGAGTATTACGTAGTATACCGAGAGAAATCCACCATCTATAAATACTAAGGTAATATCAATAGTAATAATTAGGAACGATAGGTTAAATTAGAACTATTAGGGATTTAAAAGGACGACCGTTACCGGCTCTAATATAATAATAGAGCCTACGTCGATCCGGAATAACGGAAAACGCTAATTTAGGAGATCTATAAGTCGAAGCTCGGAAGATATATAGGAGTAGCTAAGACGACGGAAAAAATCAAACAGCATTTTAACTAGCCAAGGTTAAAAAAGGATATAAAAAAGACACTTTAAGAGTATAACCTTTATAGAAGAATAAGGGTAGAGAGGTATAAACTATATAGGTTTTTAAAGTTACTATTAATAGCGGAATAACTATAAAGTTCGGTATCAATAGACTTCATTACTAAATTACTAATATCTAAAGATCTAACTATAGACGTTAAATATAATAACATCTTAATAATAATCGACAGGCTTACTAAATAAATATACTTCTTACCTTATAAGGAGACCTAAATAACGGAATAGTTAGTAAATATAGTATTTCGAAACGTTATAGTAATATATATATAGCCAAAAGAGTTTATTACAGACCGCAATACTAAATTCGTATCGAAATTTTAAAAGGCTTTAATAAAGTAAATAGGAGTAAAGAGTAAAGCATCGTCGATATATTACCTATAAACGGACAGCCAGACGGAACGGCTTAACCAGATTGTAAAATAATACCTACAGAATTATATTAATTTCGAATAAAATAACTAAATTAAACTCTTACTAGCGGCACAACTCGTATACAATACAATACCCACAAAAATAACGAAAGTTACACTATTCTTCGCAAATTATAGGTTCGAAATAGACCTACGGTAGGGGCCAGAGGCAAAGGTGCCTAGGGCGGTAGTAAAAGTAGGGAAGCTATATATACTATACGCTAAATTTAAGGAAAAACTTAAGTTCGTCCGAAAATATATACGTAAATACTATAATATTAAATAGCTCGAGGGACCTTACTTAAAAAAGGGGGATAAAGTGTTTTTATTAATACGAAATTTACGTATTAAAAGACCTAGTAAGAAGCTAGACTATAGAAGGGTAGGCCCGTTTAAAGTTAAAAAGAAGATCTCGAAGACGGTATATAAACTAAAGCTACCTAATATAATACATCTACGGTTATACACTTTTTATATCTTACTTTTAGAACCTATATTACCGGCGAGTAAGACTAATACCTAGGAAATAGCGGAGGACGAAGAAGAAGAGTATAATATAGAAGAAGTACTAGATTTATAGTTTAACGAAGGTTAATTAGAATATTTAGTTAATTAATTAGATTATTTAACTACGGATAATTTATAGGAACTAATAATAAATCTAAATTATCTAAATAAGCTAAAAGAATTCTATCGGCGATATTTAGACCGGCCTAAATAAAAAGAACAGTACCTAAATTTACGGGCGGTACTTATAAATCTAGATATAAAACCCCGACGGAAATCGAATCCGCGCCTCCGACGTAATAATTAACGTACTATATACTATATTATAAGGTTAATAAATACCTAAGGACCTACTTATAACTAGCGCTACGTACTTTAATTACTATAATAAAAAAACAAATACCTAAATTTACAGGTAGTACCTATAAATCTGGATACTAAAAACTTCGATAGGAATCGAACCCGCGCTTCCAATATAGTAGTCGACGTACTATACATTATATTATAAAGTTAATAAATACCTAAGGACTTACCTACAATTAGTATTACGTACCTTAACTACTTTAAGAAGCTGAAGGTATACTATTAACGGCGCCCTAGCCGATAAGGAAGAAAGGACTACTAAGATTAGGATCTAAGGGAAAGTCGGAGGGCTAGTTAAGGCCTAAGGAGGAATTTAAGAAAGGGAAGTCGGAAAGAACGGAAGCAGAGGACTCCGCTGCGGAACGGTCCTAAGAAGAAGCGGAAGGAGCAGATCGTTCTTCGCGCTTAACCCTTTCTAACTTTTCTATACTATTAAAACTACAGGAGACGGTACAGGACATTTTATTAAACTAAAGTTTTTTCTACTTACATAGACGAGCGACTTTAGCTATAAAGGTAGATAATTCGACCTCTGCCCTCTCTATATTAGAATTAAAACGGTTATAGTAAGTAACGATCTTACGAAGGTTAGAAGCGGATAGTCTACTAGTCTTACAAAAGGGCTAATTAGAAGAGATATAGGAAGAGCAGTAGAAGGAATCGGGAGAGGAGAGCTCGTAAGAAAGGGAGCGGCGTTCGTAATAGGTATAGGAGATAACTATAGCGGTAGAATTACGTAAGACGATGTCGAGTAAGGCGTTGCGATAGATAATCTTAGGATAGGTGGCCTTCGAACGTTTAGAAACCCGGTTAAAAGATATAATAAAGGATAAAAAGGAGGAAAATAAACTTACCGTTATTAATGACGGAAAAGAGGACTGGGCCGTAGGGACTTCGGCCTAAAGAGGGAGTATTATATTACGGTTTAAGAGAAGCGGGGTCTCTAGGACGAAGGAGACCGGAGCGAATAGATAAGTGGGGCCTGTAGGGGTAGGGAATAGTACGGGCCAGAGGATTTAGAAATTGGGAAATAAATCTATGGATCTAGGGATTTGGAGCTAGATCCAAGGATTTAGAGGTTAGAAGCTAGATCCGGGAGGATCTAGGGAATAGTAAATAGATCTAGGTACGGAGGTACCTGGGGCCCTAGGTCTATATATACGGAGGAATTGGCTGGTGTAGATAGATAGTTCCGCAGTATACAATTACAGTTTGTATTTACGGTATCTTGTGTTTATATCGAGATATCTTGTTGTGCACTGTTTAGCTGCACCGAACTAATTGTCAGAAGTTGCCTTTAACCGAGTATCCCTTTCAGAGGTTCTGTACAGGGGTTCGTCACACCGTCGAGGATTAATAACTGGTATTTACCCTTTATACAGAACGCTATATAATAATCGAAGTATTTAATCCAATCTAGGCCTACTAGATTGGTAATCCAGCTATTATCGGTGGTTGCGATACGCCAGTCGGCCGGGAGGTTGCACTCGGTATACTAGTTAGCGAGGTAGTACTACGCGGCCAAAATAATAAAGGGAGGGATAGCCTAGCTGAGGGCATTAACTCTCTAAATTACAGTCGCCTATTTACAGTTGCTAGGCTAAGCTAGTTTCGCCTTGCTAAGGCCGTCCGAGGTCGTAACTACTATACCCGCGAAGATAATGCCTATCATAAACCTAATTTCATCGAAATTATAGATATTATTATCTATAATACCGTACTTAACTTTAGTATTCCATATAAATATAAACTACTCGGTAATGACCTTTAGATCCTCGTACTTAGCCCTCTAGTAGTCATATCTACGCGTAAAACGCGTACGGAGCTATAGCTAGCGTTTAACGAAGTTATAGGCCTAGCGTTTACCAATAGGAGGCGCGTCGCGTACGCGTAGCAGTTGGTTAGCTATATCTTCCACACCACTTAATCTAGGTGGGAATGCGCGTACAGAGAGCTTAAGGACGTACTGAATTATCGTCTGCTCCTCTAGATCCGTTAGATTACGTAAGTTAGCTAGAATATCGCGCCGTACAAGCTTACCAGCGCGTCGGCGATGGAGGGTAGTATAAGGCACAGAATAAAGCCTCGCTGCAGCTTTGAGGCTTAGCTTAGGGTCATTTTTAAGGGCTTCAAGTGCAAGAACAACTTTTGCCTCAACTAGAATCGAAGACATCTTAGTATAGTGGAGGAAATTGATGTTGCAGGTAGAGAGCTGTATCGCGTGCGAAATCGATCCACTCGCTTGTCCGATCCGCTCGCTTATCAAATACGTTATATATATTAGTAAGTTAGAGTTTCTTTATATATTTAGAAAAGCGTTTTTTACTTCGATTATAGAAAAGAATATCTAGGGAGGTTTTATTGGAGCTAGTTTTATACCGTACGATTTAGAAAAGGTGATATTTAAGCTGGATATACGTATTCGGATCCCAATACCCCCAGCCTTAAGCCTAACTACGGCACTACCTTGGGTCTCTCAAACGCCACACAACCCTCGAGAGGTCACCTTACAGTTAGCGCTTATTAAAACTCGAATTTCTAACTATTAAGGCAGCTCTCTAACCTCAATGCTAGCCGCTATAGACCAATTTACCAAGGAAGCAATGGGTATAATATACGAGGTAGCTCTTCTCCGTATAAAGGTCTCTTTGCTACGTAAAGCTAATAAGGAGCTTAGTAAGAAACGGAGAGCCAAAAAAATATATATGCGGCTTGGAGGGTCACTTACTGTACAAGAGGCATAGGATCTACTAAATCAGAAGGCTGTAGGTGAGTAGGTAGCCCAGGAAATACGACAAAATGGTGGTGGTGCAGGGGGGTCTCGTACGAAGATTCGGTGCTGTGGCGTGTGCGGTAAGCCTGGCCATAATACACGTACATGCCAGGAGGCTGCAGAATCATCTGATTCATCTGTTTCCGATTCAGTTATAGTTATTTCCTAGTGTTGTGGTTATGTAATTAAGGATAGCTGTGGTAGGGTGGTAGAAAGTGCGGCGCTCGCTTGTCTACGGCGCTCGCTTATCACGCACGTTAAATAAGTAAAATCTTTATATATATTTTATTTTAGGTTAAATTTAAAAAGTCTACTTACTTTTTTTAATAAAAAACCTCTTTTAAATATATATTTTATTTTTATAATACAATTTCGGTTATGTTTTTATCTTTAATTTAAAATTATCGATTTTATTATTCTTTTAATTTAAGATTTAAATTTTTAAAGAGTAATAAAAATCGTCCTTAAAAATCGAGAACTTTATAATTTTGGCGATAACCGCTATAGTTCGGAAGGATTAATTTAAAAACTCGGTAGTAAATAAAATCTTAGTAATTAATAAAGTTTTGATAATAAACGAAGTATTAACCATTAAAATTATAATAATAACAGTAAAGTTAAAAATAGGCCGGATAATTCGGAAGTAATGTAATTTATAAAGGTAAAAAAAGTATAAAAAAGGTCGAAAAGGTACGAAAAAAGTTATATTTATAGGAAAATAAAGAAAAAGGCTATATTCGTAGGAAAATAGGGAAAAATGTTATATTCGTGGGAAAACCGGCAATTTCCATTAAGCCGAAGGAAGATAACTAATCGGATATCGGCCCCTAAGACCCCTTAACCCTCTCCTAGGACCTTACTACCAGGGCTAATTATCGTTAATTATTACCAGTATATATCGGCTAATATATAGACCCACTGCTCATAAGCCTATAAGCCGAGCCGGTAGGAGGACTTAGCTTAGCTTGGCTAAAATTGAACCCGGCTTAACTTACTTACTTAGCTCGGCTCGTTGCCAACGCTGTGTGTGGCTGAGTCAGACCAGGGTTACCAACAGCAGCTGCATGCTCTATCAGCATTGATGTGACAGTCGGGTATATACGAGTATCAAACGTCCTCGCAGATACTCGGATCCTGAGCATTGTCAGCCTCTCACGACCCGGTGCACTCGGCCGCGTCACCCAGATGAGGAAATATTACCCATTCAAGTCCAGCATGCTCGAGTTAGTAACACTTCCCAGAACTCCATCACAACGTAAACTCCAACCGATTCCCCGCATAATCCCTCGCAAAGAACCTGGTTGGATACTCCACCCCCTTCGCCCCAGAGTCCTCCTTCCCAGGCTCATCGCAAGCCAGCGGCCTCCCCTCCACCTCCTCCCCCTCCCTTTTCAAATGCTCCCACACCCGCTTCTGCAACTCTTGAAGCTCCCCCAGACTTCCGACCTTGAAGCACGGGTGCCGTGATGCTTGCCTCGCCTCCTCGGTGAAATCGACTTCTGGCCTCCCAAACGCAACATGCACTTGTTGCCCGGAGCTCCCAATGTCGAACCAAGCCAGCCTGTCCTTCTGGAGCTGAGGAACGGGGCGGGGCGTGAGACCGAGGGTCGTGCCGTAGAATTCGTTTGCTTGAGAAAGTGTGCCTGGCGGGACGATGAGGTTGACCTGTGACTGAGAGGTTAGCGATGTGTCAGGTGATGCTTGAGGAGGGGGAAGCAGACATGGTGAAGGCCTGTAATGATGGGCATCTTAATTATCTTCTTTTCGCGCGCGATTACCTGGGCTGGGTTGGGTATAAACAGGGTTCTTGGAGCAAGAGAATATTCCCAGAAAGATGGTGGTCAAAGAAAACAGTGACACAAAAAAGGTGGGGTTTTGTCAAACAAGCAACATGTGGAATGCGGGGTTATCGAGATCGAGATGCACGCTACCGATTGACAAACAAAACACGCTGACGCAATTCAGGCATCACACTTCGCGATGGCGACAAATCCCAGCCGACGGTGTGGTCCAGTAGTTTCGTATTAACAAACAGATTATTCCATATTGGACAAAGTAAGGTGCTGATTCCCTCTACAAGTCCATACTGTTGGGTTTTGCGGTTGTTCCCTTCCTATTATCAATCCACAACTCGTATCCCAAACACCAGCAATGAATTACTCGGCCGTCAAGAAAGATTCCTTGCCAACGGTCTTCAGTTCTCCGCCCTTGCCACCGTATTCAGCAGGTAGCTTCTCCCCCAGACCCGCGATCCTGCTGTCGGCGAATTCTTTGGCCAGGTTAGCCCCATTGGACATGGGATGGAACTTCTTGATGGTCTTGGGTGCCACGAATAATTTCATGAAGCCATAGACAAAGCCCATGATAGCTGGGACATTGACAAAGAACTTCTCCTTCAGTAACTCAGGGTAGTTCTGCGCGAAGACCTTGATCGTCTCGGAACTGGCCGACTTGACGTGGGGTGGAGACCGGAGGAAGGAGATCGACTTGTAGTCGTGGACCTGGAACAGCTTGTACGGGTCATACTCGGCTGTGATAGGCTTGATGGCGCCGCAAATGTTGAGCTCTTGGAGGGCAAGTTCCATGAGGGCGACGCGCCAGTTGATGAACCTATTTTTGGGTTAGTTCCTCGTCAGGTCTTGGAAAATGGGCCAGAACTTACTCTTCCAGATTGCCAAAAGTCTCATCAATGCTCTTGACACCGCCGTAGATGTTCCAGGTGAAAATCTCTCTCTCCTCGGGCTCATCAACTTCCTTACCGTCAACGGCGTAGGTAGTGACGAAACCCAGGCCCTCGAACTTCGACTTGGAGTACATGCGACGCACAACCTCCAAAGGGTCAGTCTTCTTGCGCCAATCCAAAGTCTTGATCAACTGATCCTTGGCCTTGACGAGGTCGCCATCGTTCGCATTGAGATACTTTTGGAAGACGATCTGACTGGGGATGTGGTTCGCCGGGTCAGCAAGTGGCACACCCCAAATCTCAGGATGGGCATGGTCCTTGGCTGCCTCCCATAACTGGGCGAGGGGAGAAGCTTCCTTCTCTTCGGCTGGTTCGGTTGTTTCCTGAGCTGGAGCAGTCTCAGGTTTGGCATCAGCAGTCGTCTCCTCGGTGGTTGGTGCGGTGGTAGTTGTTGTGGCAGCTGTTGTGGCCGCTGTGGCTGGATCGGCGGTGGTGGTGGCGGTGACAAGCGCCTCCGTCTTCGCAGCGGACTCGATAGGTGGAGCTGGAGCCGTGGCGGTGACGGGCTCCGGTGCGACTACCGGTGTGTCGGCGGGGGCCGCGACCTCGGATGGCTTATTTGTGTCGCTCATTTTCACGTGTGCTCGGCGAAAGTCAGTGATGAAACAGTGACTCGGCAACTTTTTTCTCTGAAGGAGAGAAGAACGTGCGACGCAGCAACGTTGGTGAATTTGCTGTGGTGTGACGGTCAGTGCTCGCTCCTAGATGATGCGTCGCGAAGTGGGGCATCGTGCGACGGTCGGATTAGCGGCTTATCAATCGCCCCACAGATGCACGCTAAGGAGCTCCACTGTCGACCACAAGCCAACTTCGGAATGCCTTCACTTTTCATGTTGAGCTCTTTTGCAGGCCTCATTCACCAAAGGAATGCAAAACAACTTGGAAGGTGGCATCGCAGCTTGAGAGAACCCAAATGGCTATCAATTCCGACTTCAACGCCCGACGCTCAAACGCTCCCTTCCCCTGTATTTACCAGCAAACAGCCAGCCTCCCACCTTTGATAACCGATGCCTCGAAACTCAAAGGAAAATAACTTCGATATGCCCTCCATTTGTCCATCCTTGACACCCCCCGGTAGGGTTCCCGCGCTCGTCGATACCCTCCACCGCGTTTGGTCCTCCACAATTGATGAGCTGATATGTCCCTGTCGCTCCGCAGGATCTCACATTCTTTGACGTACAGACATACGCGCAGGTCCGCATATCAGTGACGCAGACTGGCTGCAGAGTTGTGTCCAAAGCTGGCTCCCCAGTGAAAACCCTAACAGTCACTGAATTTCCAACCATATTCACTAGCCTGGACACATCGACTGTAGCGTACATGCCCGTGCTAAACTCCCCAAAGGTGTTCCAGATTTGGCCGTACTCACTCAGTGTTGTGCTATGGTTATAGAGGATTGCCCACCCCCCAGGTATCCCGTTTGCAGCTGAGACTTCCACAGCACTTCCGGTTTCGGGGAGGGAATAGGTGACTTCTGGTCGTCGAACGTTCATGAAAGAAGCGGTGTTGTCATTGAAGAGGGCGTACCAGATGACGAGGATAATCGGCACGCCGGCCCCGTTAATGAATGTAAACGTGTTCGGCCCGTCTCCGCCGATCCAGATCTTGCCGTTGTTGTAAACGGCATTGCGGCCTTGATCGAACATGCCGATGGACGCCATGTACTCGCAGTCTGGACGTGAAAGGCCGTAGCCGAGGGAGAAGCACGACATATTGCTGTTACTTTGTGAAGCGGCCCTGGGGGCTCCGACTCGGGCAGACTGGGCGGTCGGCCCCGAGGCTATCATGGCATTTCTGATTGTCGTGCTGACACGCATGAACAATGGCACCTTTTGGATAATATGCGGAGAGATTTTGGGGTTACGACGTACCGGTACAAGGGGACATTCAACTTGCCCGTACTGTTACCGTTGGTCGTTATGGTGTGTGGGATTTTGAGGTTTGGATATGGTATTGCATGGGAGATAGTGTTGCTGTTGCTGAGCAGCAGCATGATCATAGTGCGCACACGCATGACGGTCATTGTCGACAACGATGAACTTGATGGGTTTTCATCAGCTGTAGGTATTCCAGGTAGTTATGCCCCGCGGAGAAAAGATGCGTCGTTCATCCATTGCCTCGACTCGACAACCCTTCCATCTTTGTTCCTTGTGATGAGCAGTGTGACTGCTGAGCTGGCGTGCGACTGTCACCGTTACCTCCTAGCATCGGCGTCGCAAGCGCAGGCAAAAGCCCATAAACACCTCATATCTCGGCCCTCTGCTGTTGTTTGCCAACCACGGCGGGAAAGAAAGAGGTGAGTCATGAATATCTGTTCTCAGAAGCGAATAGCGGATTGGCGGTGGGCGAGACAGCTTGGCTGCCATACAGCAAATGGTCGTGGGACGAGATGATGTTTGTTGATGGAAGTATAGTTGGGCATCCGCTGATCACGATCGATACCTAAAGGTGGGATTCGTCATGGAAAGAGACTCAGATGGTGTATGTATGGTAATCGAAGATTTGCAGTTGGAAAGGTAGAATTTTGCGCTGTTGGCAAAAAAAGCAAAAGAGTTCAGCCCGACCACCTGCTGGGAGTTGAACTTGGGGCGTCCCCGGTCGTTCAGGTCCTCAGACTTACGATGTTGCTTAATCTCTCTCAGATTAACCACAGTGGTTGGCCAGACCACTTGGCTAAACCGCCCCAGCTGATGCGGGATCAGCTGGTGCTAAGCTTCCGAGCAACGACACCTATAACCCCACGTCTTGCTCTTCCATCATGTTCAGGCCACGGGGGCCCATGCTGACCAGGTAAACCTTAGCCTGTGTCCACCGCTTTACCTACAATGTTGCAGCAACGGTCGTGACGGCGTCACTTTTGACGCCAACGTCAACACTCGACCGTGACCCTGCCCCAAACCCGATCATTCGGATCACGATCTCGGCCCGCGTTCCCTCCCGGCCCCCAAACCCAACCATCTGACAAGCTCAAATCCCTACCACCATTCGTGCCGGCCTTGCCTCTCTCCTGACACCATCTTTTACCGGTACCAGGCTTTTTTCCCGCGATATGCAAACCCCGCCCGGCTGCAGTTGGCATGCTGCACACCCATCACGACTTGGCACCAATGGTGACTGAGGCAGCAATGTTTCACTGTTATTTTTATTCCAGCTGCAGATGCTCGTTGTCAAATACGATGCTAACAGGTCTTGGCTTTTTGCAGCTTGTCAGCTTTCTCTTGGCAACTACCAAGCTAAGCTGTTTTGCGTGAAGCTATTCAGGTGGCGCTTTGAGTGGACATTGTCTACGCTCTAGTGCTGACTGAAGTGGAATTGTCGGGATCTAGCGCGTTCCTTTCTTTTTTTTTCCTGGGATCAGGCTGTGCTCTAAAATGCAGCCTCACCCGCTAGGCGATGGGAGATTGGCAGAGCGGTCTAGATCCTGGCCAGTTCGCGTTTACACGCTCAGCTTGGAGGTGCCCTTTCCCAGTTTCAAGATCATGAAACGGATAAATGGACAGAACCAAGCTTGCAGCTCATGAGATGCAACATAGATGGACGAGATGGTGTGATTGACGTCATTTTGGCAGATGGTGTAGCTCGACACACAAGACACATTGTGGCTATGACATGTCTGGCTGCAGAATGGGTGTGGGGTGGGCATCCATCGTTGGTGTTGAGATTGAGGTGGCAGAGCCCCATGTCAGGCGGATATGGTGCATACTGTGGCCTCCTACTGTGTCAGCTGCAGGCTGTACCTCTAGAGCCTGGTCGACGATCCGGATGAGGGTCTCAGTTGATATTGGGCCATGTCCGCCCCTCTTTTGTTCAGTTCATGTGTGACCTTCGTACTCCCCTGGGTCTCTCGTCCTTCTTTGACATCATGACCGGCTTGAGACTTTGAGGTTGACTGTATACCATTAAACATGGCAGACATTCCTTCCTCCCTCGGCGCAAGCTGTCCCAGCGGTGGCACCTTCTACGTTTGTCTCGGAAAGAAGACCGAGTTTGTCGGCTGCTGCACCATCAACCCGTGCACCACTGGATACCAGAGAGAGCCGGGAACATGTCCACCAGAAAACCTTCGACCAGCTTCATTCTCAAAGGACAGCTATCTTGAGCTTCCAGCCCAAGAGTGCGCCGGCTCAGATGAGAGCGCATTATGGTATACCTGTGCCTACAACTCACCGCCGTTCTTGGGTTGTTGCAAGGTCAACCCGTGTGTCAACAAGTCGTGCCCAACCGATCAGCTTGTTGCTGCCCGCCTCAGTCCTGACCCAGATAATCGACAAATCTTTGTCGGCGCAGCGCCGACAAGCACTGCTGAACCGACCTCGAGAACTGAAACCTCTTCGACGAGCACACCGACTCCAACCGCCGAGACTGACCCGCGGATCGAGCTTTCGACCACCACACCAAGTTCAAATAGTGGCCTACCTCCGGCGGCAATCGGAGGCATAGCGGCAGGAGCAGCCGTCCTCGTCATTGCTCTCGTCGCCTTCCTCCTCTGGAGGTGGAGACGCAGTGTGCGACGGAATCAAGACAACCATGCCAGGCCATTTGTCGCCGAGTCAGGCGGTTATCAGCCAACACCAGCCCTCAAGCCAGGAGTCGGTTACGAACCAACCGTAAACTCAGCCTTCAGCAGTCCCGAAAGCAGTAAGTCCACACACCTCTCTGTCCAGATACGCTCCCTTCGTGGCTGTTCTAACAATGTACCAGCTCCATATCTGCAAAATTCATTCCCTGGTTTTGGCCAGCCACCAAAGCAAACAGGCCTCGGACTGTCGCCTGCGCCATATGACCCACACAAGTCATACCAGTCATATGTACCGCATGGCCACAGCAGGACTGTCTCGGAGTTCTCCCAGTCGCCTACCTATCATTACCAGTCTCCAAACATGGGGCCCAGCCCGAATATGGCCGAGCTGTCAGCTGCTGACTCGACGGCATTCAGGATGGGACATGATAAACCGACAGAACTGGCAGCAACTGGACCAGCGGGTGGCCCTGGGGGATCGCAAGGAAACCATCCAGGGGTATAAGATGGTCGGCAGGGCTTTGTTTTTCTTTTGCGTCCTTTGGAGATACCATGCATGGCGTGTACCTGAATATTTGGATAATTTATTTTGTCATAATTGATAATCTTGATCACCTCAATACCTCCCCACCGCCCATGTGATCATCTACCGGCTTTCGGCACGCTCCCTTGCTCTTGTCACGTCGGGGTCTTCTAGAAGCCTGGAATTTTCTGACAGGGCTGCCGACAAAGAAGAATACTAAGGCTCTTAGGATTGTTCCGCTCTGTCGGGTCACCATAATGGAGATTGTTGCTCTCAGGCCTTCAGTGTGGGTCCACGCCTTGGTATTATGCTTTCAGGGGTAACAATCCTAACAAAATTCACAGATGAGACAAAACATTGTCATTAAAGACAATCGTATATGGCTTCATTTTGACGGGCTTCAAATATGAACTTCTTTTCCTTGATGATCGTCTTTCTGCGATGCTTTCCTCTTCAAGCAACACGCTCGCTTTGTTGACACCCCACAGAACTACATCTTCAGCTTCACCCTCAACAACAGTGTTGACAAGAAAGTCAATACCTTCCCTCGCTGGGCCGAGACAACAGATATCATCATGAAGCTTCTTCACTCTCTCACCGCCGGCGTGGCTATGCATGTAGCTGCCGGATCAGCTTCAGTCATAGACCGCCGCGAGCCATACGAGATGTTCAGGTTCCCTGGCAGAATCCCAGGATTCGAAGGAAGTGACGTTCAGCAGCAGATCAGGCCGTCCGGGATCAACATACCTCTCGAGGTCTGGCGGAAGGGTGCCACGGATCTTCAATGGATGGGCGAGATCACGGTTGGGACGCCTCCTCAGACATTGTAAGTCTCCTCTTTTCGGTCTCATCAGACAGGTCGTTAACAGTGTCCAACAGCAAAGTAATCTTCGACACTGGCTCCCCATACCTCCTCCTGCCACGCAACAACTGCACGACCTGCTCCCCTGAACAAAACCTTTTCAACCCCTCCCTGTCATCAACCTTCTCCCCCGGTCCCGGTATCTCCCTCGAACTATTCTTCGGCACAGCAGGCGGTGGAACCGTGCCAACAAACACAAGCCAAGGAGCAAACTGCACAGCAGTCACCGACACCGTCTCAATCTCCTCCCCTCCCCTGGACGGACTCAACCAACAATTCCTCCTCTGCGATTATTACTCCTCCGGCCTAGCCGACCAACCCGCAGACGGCATCTTCGGCCTCGGACCCGTCCCCACCGGCTTCTGGCCAGACAAACAAACCAACACAACCATCGAGTTTGAGACAGCATACTGGAATTGGATCAACAGCAACACCACCGGCGAACTGAGTCCTGAATTCGGGTTCTATCTTGGAGAAAAACCACAACTTACCATCGGGGGAACGGACACGAGGCTGTACTACCCCTCCACCCTCAGATCGAGGACGATCCCACTCGAGGTTCAACTCTCCACCATGCGATCGAGCTGGGTGGCTGGGCTTCGAGCGGTTAGAGCCGGAAACCAGTACCTGCTGAGCAACATCAGCTCGCCGGTGCGGGACGACGTCGCGTTGTTGGACACTGGCTCGGCGATTATTCTGACTCCTGATTTTGCTACTGCTGCGAGTCTGTATAATCTGCTCTCGCCGCAGATCGGACCGTTGGATGATTTGGGTTCGTGGGGTGGGCCGTGCGAGGTGGTGGAACAACTTGCGCAGAGGGAGATCTCTTTTGTTATTGGGACTGCTGAACGGCGGGTTGAGGTGAAGTTGGTGAGAGGGGCGTTTAATCTGGGAGTGTTTGATGAGAGGAGGCCGGGGATTTGTCAGGCGGTGTTTGTCAGTCCGATGGAGACTGCGAGGGAGCCGGTGAAGGGGAGGTTGGCGTGGGTGTTGGGGACGCCGGTGTTGAAGGGGTATTATACTGTTTGGGATGGGACGGCTATGGAGGTTGGGTTTGGGGAGTTGAGACAGGGTGGGCAAGGGGGGTGGGTTAGGGGGAAGGGGAAGAGGCATGGGAAGGGGAAGGGATGGGGGAAGGGGACGGGGAGGGGGGTTTGGGGTCTTTGAGGGGGGCTGGTGGGACTGGTGTTGTATTGATATGAGACATAAAGAGTACGGAGGGTTCTATGAGAGATAGATAGAGCTCATATTACTTGCTTTTGATGTTTTATGGCTACATGGATTGTGATAAAGGTCAATGTCATCAGTGTCATAGAGTCATATCGCATCTTTCTGGTCAAGACAGGTTGAGGTGAAGCCTTGGTGGCACTCAACTGTATTTTATGCGAGACTCTGGCCGGGAAAATAGTCCAACTCGGATGGATAGCCACGGCCACTGCCGCGGGGGTCAGGGTACAGCTTCGATGACCAGTAGAACCCTTCCTCAGCCTTGTAGACAATGGGAGGTCTCGGCAACGTGAATTGATCTTCGTCCTCACGGCTCGGTCTTTTTTCAACGCAATACCGATAGTTGTCCTCATACAACCGGATGATTTCCTTCTGGATGACACACGCACTGATTAGTACTTCATCATTCTTCGAGAGATGATGTGAAGGAACCACCTACCACTTTCATGTACCGGTTCTTCAAAATGATTCGCAGCTTCATCTTATCTGGCGGGAAGTTATCGGCAGCTCTCTTCTGGAGCTGGTAGCCTGGGTAGAAAATCTGCAAGAGACAGGTAAGTGGGGTGCCAAAAGTGAAACAGAAGGAGCGATAAGGCTGGCCAGCGCGAGTGACTGTACATACGATCATGTCAAACTCTGCTCTGCTCCCGCAAAAGTCGATGAGCTGTTTTTCGAAGTGATAGAGGTCGTATTGTCGCCTGCTGTATGGTATCTTTCTGAGCCAGAGGTCGATGACGTCTGACCGATCCTGTCGGCGGAATTTGGTTTGGAGGCTTCCCATGGTTATTTTGTGTTGTGGCATGTGGTTGGTGGGTGAGGTTGGTGAAAATGGCTGTGTGAAACACTGAGAGAGAGTATTGAACCTATTTGGCAAGTTGCTTTGCATGACAAACAAACGTGCACTTTTCACCATCACATGCATTGTTGCTAGCAGGCCACGCTGAAACATTATAGCGATCACTGGCTGGCTGCCTGACACAGGAGGGTGCACGAGAAACGCGCGTCGTTGAGACTCGAGGTGTAAAACCAACATTGTAGAAAAATCTGTCTCCTGTGTAAAATTTTGGCTCCAATGTTCTTGACGTATTTTAAAATTTAAATATAACTCATCAGAGCCTAGCTATACGTCGCGTTATCTTTGATCTGCTGTTGGAATTCCATTCCCATGTTGTATCTGTGAATTTGACATACGTGCTTCAAAGCCTTTGGGCTATAGCTCATCAGAGCCTCACCACATCGGAAAGAAAAGCCTCCAGGACATCAGCCCTCCAGGCAGGTTTCCAACACACACTCTCCCTTCATGATCCATGCACCTAACAATACTTCCCAAGGTACCCCGACCCGTTCAATTCATCAGGCAATATGATCGGCAACTCTACCGGCTTTTGGGTGTACGGAACTTTCTCCCCACTCTGCAGTCAATCTCGTACCCGGGTTCGCGCCACGACCGTATCTCGTACAGCCGCTCTGCCAGCCTTACCTCACACTGAGTGTGTTATTACCTAGGTAGCCTACCTTAATTCATTCATTACACCAGCAATTTGCATGACCGCCCCAAAGCTGTTGATGCGGAGCTGTTCACTCCGTATTCAACGGGGATGGCTGACATTAGGGCATTAATAGTTACGTACCGGTTGCATTGGGCTGATACCAAGGTAGAGGAAAGGAAAACAGAATGCATTGGCGACAGGAAGCAGCAGACTACATACGCAACCAGGTATGGACACGAGATGGGCCACACATAGCCCCCTATTTTCCAACGCCGATACACACCTAAAAGCCTTCCTCGCTTTTGAACACGAAATCATCAACCTTGGCCACGAATCGTTTCCGACCCCCAACTCCCCCCAGTCGAGATTCATGTTCAAAACGGTTGGTTGGGTTGGCTACTCTCCAAACCCACCATTGTCTCCAGGAGGTTGATACTGTCCAAATCCACTATTAGTTCCGGCAGGAGAATATTGCCCAAACCCGCCAGTTCCATTTCCAGAAAGAGCATCCTGTCCATTGCCACCGCTTCCGGAAAGGGGATACTGTTCAAAGGCGCCAGCGTTCGCAGCACCTGGAGTCTGTTGAGGTGCTGCAAGATTCTGCTCTCCTTGGCTATTTGTTGTCAATGATGGGTTGTGTGGGCTATCCTGTGGCGTCAAAGCTATGTGAAAGACATTGGATGGTGCGAGATGATTTGGTGGAACAGCTTCTTGTTGAAAGCCCGTTTGTGGGGCACCCGATTGGCGTAAACCCCAGGATGCTGGATTGTAATACTGCAGATTCACTGCCCCCTGGCTAGCGAGAAAATGGTGGGGGATTGGGTCTTGATAGTTTGTGCTGGGCAGTGACCCATAGGCACTGAGATCCAACCCTTGTTCCGACAGAGTCGTGTTCGTAGTGGAAGCTCCGATCCCAGAAAAGAAAGAACCAGCCCCCAGGCTTGACATTGAATTACCGTGGGATTTGTTTAGAGGGGTCAATCCATAGACGGGCGTCTCCGGGGGAGGAATGTATCGGCTGGCGGCTCTCTCAAGATGGCCCTGGCCACCTGTGGTTTTGCCAAAGGGAATATTTGATGAGTGGGCGAACAACGGCATTTGTGGGTGGGTGTCATTGCTGTCGAGCCTTGGCGTGACCTGGTCGAAGGACGGCATTACGTTCGTGATTGGCGTGGCCTTGGTATCGGCAACAGTCTGCGTCTCATCGAGTGAAGAGCTTGAGGCAGAGATACGGCCACCGATATTCTGGTTGTTGTGCTGTTCCAGAGCCTGGAGGAGTATTGTCTCAACCTGTTCCTGTCCAAGTAGGTTGATGGCCTCTTTGATTGTTGACTTGTTACTCTCGTCTAACAAAAATATAGGTGTCAGATGCGTCATATCAGGTAATCTTGTTTCACCTGTCTCAGGGGTTTCTGTCTGGATGTCGAGGTCTGGCAATACTCACAGGCATCGGGAAGCTGTCTTTCCTTGGGCCAGTTAGGAAACAGAATCCGGAAAATGGCATCCCAACACTCCTTTCCAGTCCCACCCCTGAGAGACGTCAGCTCTGCATACTGAAACCCATCGATTCCCCTTTCATAGTCGCTCGGCTTGTCCTTTGCGATGCAAGGTTGATGTCCTTTGATTTCATTTGGGGCGAATCTCTCCTCGCATATGTGACATCTCTGCCAGCGGAATGCTTGGTTGTGACATTTCTTGATGTGTGCTCTCCATTTCCAGCTGTTAGCTTATCAAAAACGTATGCAGACGGGCCCCCGACGGTGATCGCTATAGGAAATAACCAACGAAAGATTACCGCAGCTTGATGTTGCGTACCTACCTCAAACGATTAATGTCCTGGAAGCTGCCACGGCACCCGGGTGTACTTGCAAACACCTCTGGATTCTTTCTGAAATAAGGGCACACAAGACGGTGGCCCTCAGAGCGAGGTCTTTTAGTACTCCTGTTGTCCTCTTCAGCCTCATCCTCGTCTGATACATCACCCTCCCCTCTCCTTTCGCGTTTCTGCATTGGTGCTGTGACCTGCCCCTTTGGTTTTGCACCAGTCTTGGTATTCGCCGACCCCCTCCCATCACGAGGAGACTCTTGAGACTGTCCTTTCTCAGAATGACCAAGGCCATAAAGGAGTGCTAACAGCACTGTATTCACCCACGAGTTCTCGGACTTGGTCTGGTTGGCGCTCAGCAAACGCGGCGCGGCCGGATATTTCTCGAGCTCTTCCAGTAACACCTCTAGCGTCTTTTTCCTGCCATTTTGGACAGCATGATGGAGAGGAGTCCACCCACGGGCGTCAACCGCATCAAGCCTCCCACCTGACTGCACAAGCAAACGCACGATCGGTATGTGACCAAGAGCTGCAGCTCGGGACAACGGGGTCTCGCCGGTGTGCATATTTGCTGCTTGCGGGTCTGCGCCACCTTGTAACAACATCTCAACAATGTCCACGCGGGCACTTCGAGTTGCCATCCATAGGGGGGTAACGCTTCCTCTGACATTGCAGTCGGCACCGCGCTGTAGCAGCAGTCGGACGACATCTGTCTGCCCTTGGTCCGCCGCAAGGTGAAGAGCACTCTGGCCATAAATGTGATCTTGATGATCCACCTTTGCGCCGAGAGCGATAAGTGTGTCACATACCTTCACATGACCCATTGCTGCAGCAATGAATAATGGAGTCCGCCCACATCGGTCTTGAATATGGACATCTCCAGAGCAAAAACCCCACAGATCGGTGTGAAACCACTGTATGTCGAAATAGGCCATAACATGCACAGCGGCTGCCCTCCCTTCCTCAAAAAGAGTCTGTTTTGTCGATAGTTGCCTGTGTAGACCGGCCCACTGATCCAGGAAGCTCGGTTGCCACGGGATGCCCCCAGAAGCGTTGACCCCCTCGACAGTCAAGCCTTCCTCAATGGCAAGCCTGAGGTGAAGTATACCGTAAGAAACGGCATATGGAAGAAAGAAAGATGGCGAGCCCTCATTGGGGACAGAGACCTCTTGCGGCAAAGGTGACCAGTTCATGTTGATGTGATTGAGGCAGATCTGAGCAATCCGAAAGTGAGAGTCCATCTTGCACGTCCTGGCGAGTAAATAGTCTCGAACAGTCGAATGTATAAAATGAACAGTTGGCTGAGACAGTTTGCCTCTGCCAGAAGACGATCCGGATCCTCTTGATGAGAGTTGCAACAGCCCACCAGACAGACTTGACAACCAGGTATCGGTCGTTTCGACAGCTTTCTTGTGTCCATTCCCCACACCAGACGGCATGTCACCGGCGACTTCCAAAAAGCCTCTGACTTCGGAGAGTGTCAGGGGCTTGAGGGCGTACAACGCAAGTATGAATAAATTGCTCACAACCGGAGTACTGACAAATGTCTGACCAGGACAATTGAGTGTCGGCGGGATTGAGCTAAAGCGCCGAATATCGGTGTTGGGCGACGAGATTGTTTGGACTTGCTCAAGACGTCTTAAAACCCTATCAAGCAATAAATCGAGCTTTGTTGGCAGCAATGAGCTGACCTCGAAGCCAAAACTGGTGGAGTTGTCGAATAAGAACGAGACCGCAATTCGCAACCACAAAAAGCTTCCCTGTGCCTTTCGCAAGATTTGTTCCTCATGGATGGGGGACAACTTGGAATGTTCCCTGAGATACTTCTGAATATCTGATGAATTGTAATTGTCGAGGCATAGTTGCCATGGGAGAGTGAAGGATGGAGCATATCGAGATGCGACGCAAATCCGACAGGCCATTTCGACTTCCGCCGAGCCGCCGAGCCGCAGAAGCAGTGACTCGAGGCCGACTCGATCCTCACACTGATCGAGTTCATCAATGATGATATAGAGCGAATGGCCTTGTGAAGTTAACTTCTTGACCATGGGCAGAACAATCTCGCTGAGTGTATCATCCTCCCACGGCTGATCCACGCCGAGAAATTCCTTCCTATCAGAAAGCTCAGCCAAAACTTCTGTGGTAGGGTAGCCCGTCGTTGACATCAAAAGCTGGTGTAGCGTAGACGTAAGTAGGGTCGACATCGTTTTTTTCGCCGGTGAAAAGGTGAAGGAGATGACATGCAGGTCGGTTGCCTCCTGAACGGGTATTCTGTTGATGATGTACTGTAGTAACGTGCTTTTCCCGCTGCCCGGCTTGCCGGAAATCCAGAGCATTCCTGGTCTGTCCATCCAACCCCTGTAGACGTCATTTCGGGAAAGCCAGTCAAGGGTACCCTCATATGGCTCCGACGTGAAATTTGGTATGTCGCGATCTCCGGGCCTCAGGGATTTGAGCACTGTCTCCATATTGGGGGAGAGTTCATGGTCGGTCACGGTCGGTTCTAGATGGATGGAGGAGGGCCTAGACATCCTGAAGTCTTTCAGACACTCGACAAGCTTGACATATGATTCTCGGTCTTTTTGAGCGTCGAACCGGCAAAGATCCTAAAGATGTATGAGCAATTTCATTCATTTGGATTTGTCAGGGCCAGGTCAGACTCACATGGTGGGTTCCTGTCATCGGGACATTTGGAAAGGCTGATAGTCTCATATGATCACTCTCAACGGCCTGTCAGGGGAGAAAACACGTCACTTGTCAGCATTTACTGTTCATCGGTTTCCGGAAAGAAGCACGCTCACAAGAGTATCGGTTCCAGGCATGGACAGGGTTTCATGGAATGATACGACTTTCCATGGTATAGAGGTCCAAGGCAACATCAAGAACTGCTGCATGATTCCAAACATCACTTGAACAGCAACCATGGTTACAGGTACCGCGGCCGGAAATACGCGCACCATGATGGTTTCAAGCTCAGTCGGTGAGGCAAGGGTATGTGGTGTACCAAGGAAGATGATGCCAGTGGTTGCTGTGATGATCTCGTTGCAACACTCCTCGTCTCGGTTCTCATATGCTTTGACAAGAGCCGACTTCACCACCAAGCCAGCGATGCTATGGGCAATAAATAGTATGGGACGCGGTTCCTATTCATTATTAGCACCGGTTTTGCTTCCATGCGACGGACTGTCCAGTAGGCACCTACCGGGAACTCGTGAGCCAACGACTAACCTTGGCTGTCCGAGTTCGAGCTTCCAGCTCAACCAACAGACTGTCGGTAGCTTCGCTTATGCCACAGTCGTTATGTTGGTTATGAGCTGAGGGATTGTACTCGAACAGGTACCGATAGGTTCTTGCCCAAGGCAGATGAAGGGGCAGTATGTCGCGTGACCAGGAGAGGCCGGTGTCTTGTAGGGTCTGGGGAGAGTGGGGCAGCAGCCCATGGACGAAGATTATGTCGCAACCTTGGGCTTGTGTGGCCAAAGACCCTTCTGAAAGGAAGAGAAGTCTATGCCTTTGATCACTCGAAGGTTGAAGGAGCAGGTCCATTTTGTAATCAGGAGGGCATTGGGAACCCGAGGGGTCAGGGTACTTATATCTGTACGGCCAAACAAAGCTCAAGACGACCGTGGCAAGGAAATAATGGCATGCCCCACGACATTAAGTACTTTGCACGAACTGCAAATCGCGGTCGACTGCGAAAAGCCATGTTGGTCATGAGCAAATTTGATTTGACACATTTTACAATGTTCCAAGAAGCGAGACAGCACGAAAAACAAACATACCTATGCACCGCGAATTGGCAAAGCCATAATTTACAATGCCCGGGCCCTGCAACATACCGCACATCATTAATTGCAAGTTTGCACTTCCCACACTACAGGCACCGTAGAACTCAGTCCACTCCCGACAATCCGTACCTCGTGAGAAGGACGAGGTGCCCTCTTGCAAAATCTTGCAGAATATTGAAATGCAATGCAGCAGGGTGCAGATGCATTCGCGTGAACATGCAATTCCGCCGATTCGCAAGAGCGCGAATGTGCAGTGCTGTAAATTGGTAGATGGGGAAATGGGAAGGAAAACAGACGCATATTTCACCGCTTTGTGGCGGTGGCTATGTGCATTACACCAAGCTGGCGCCCCGTTCACCTAGAAGTTGTCTCAACCACCAACATGTAGCACCTACTGCAGTAGAGGGGCGTGGGGGATTCCTCCCATGAGCGAACTTTACCAAGAGGGTCTAGCAGTCTGCGACGGGACGGTGATGAGTGACAAGGCATACTTTGTTGCACGATGAGGTGTCGTAAGGCTTCCGTGTGTGTGGCAGAATGAGACCTCTGCCTGAGGTGCCTGAGGTCACAGTAGCTGTTGTCAAAGTCGAACGGATACATACTATCAGCCCATCAATTGATGGTATCAGACATACCGGCTCGCTGGAGGTTCATGTTCCATGCTTGGGTCGGCTGTTTTAGTCAGCTCCACCGTAGATGTGCGCCTAGGATGTAAAACATTAATGGGTTGTTCGGTCCTGGTTGGGTCACATGCACTCACCTATCTTCAAACTAGACTTTTCTAAGAGATAGCTCCAAGGGCTGCTTCATGTCATTTTGTAACATACTTACCTAGGTGATGCCAATCTATACCGATGTGACTTGAGTTGGCCCAGTTGGAAGCTGAGATATCCTGTGAAACAAGCTCAACATTTCATGTGTGCGCTAACCTAAGTACCTGACTACCTTTAATAAACATTGTCTGCTCTTTATATCTCCCTCTTAGTGTGTTTACGGGAATTTTTCAGCATAGATAGTGGATCATAGCTGAGGTGCTGACTGGATTTCCTGTGTTGACGGATGGGGCTCGTCAAACGAGGGTGGCTAAGGTAGACAAAACGCCTTACCTAGCTCTCTGCCCAAGACGCCTTACCTAGGCTCTCTACCCAAAACGCCGCTAGCCCGTTCAGGTAATAAGGCTGCATCGGAAAAGTGTCAAAACACACCAAAATCAACCTCCATTTCGTGCCAAGTCATGCAACAATATTTCGACTACACCAGCACAACCACCACCAAACTTGATAGTATAGCTGGAATCGCTGGCTTCCAGTCCAAAGGCCCAATTTCTATTCCAAAGGTTCACTTACCAACCTGCAATTCTATTTAAATAGCTATGCAAATGGCTATTCAGATGGCTATTCAAGCCTTCGCGCGTAGAAGAAAGCTCTTGAAATATAGCACGTAGGCCACTGTTTTATAGGGCTCGACCACTGTACCACCACTTCAAACTACTACTTTAAACTACTACTTTAAACCGGGTATCAGACCTTCGGAATCCAGGCTCGATGAAGCTTTGTCAATATCATTACCTGGGGGTCGGGTGCCAAACGACCGACTGCAAGTTCGAGCACACGCGTGAGCTGTCCAACGAGGAGCTCGACAGACTGCGCGCCCTGAAGCGGCAACAGGCTTGCACGTGCAGGACTAAGTGCAGAAACCCTACCTACTTGCTTCTGGGGTCACAGCTCCAACATGTCCTCCAACGCCCCGCCCGAGGATCGAACTAAGACTTTGAGCTGCCGATATCGGGGCCCAAGAGTGGGAGATGTTGGCAAGTGCTTTTTCTTACCGGAGATGCACGGCATGGATCTAGTGATATCATACTATACACAAAGTCGTGGCTGAACCCTCCACAGTCTTCACACCCATCTCTGAATATACGAGTTGGTCACTCAGGTGGTTAGACACAACCAAAAAACATCCAAGCCCAAGCCTCGACAGATTCATTGAGTACGGTAGTCGAGAATGACTTGATGTGAGGATCGGTTCCGATGTTGGAGTTGGTGGTGTGGGAGTGGTGTTTATAAGAGCCGCGTACCTCGCAGGATTTCTGGCTCTCGATCTTCTCCCTCAACCAACCACGGTCAATACAAGGCTTGTCGAGTTGGATCCTCTCCGATCATTTGCTACAAGCCTGCCGTCTTCACAATGTACCTACACATGGCGTCTACCGCCACCGTGCCGCCCGAGGCATCAGGACATGCTGATCCAGTCGAGTTGACCATGGTGTGGGCGCCCAGATCTAATCTATGGAGTAAATCATTTCAAGGCCTTCCGGCCCTTCTGCATGCGTTATCGTCAAAGCTGATGCATTATATACCTTAGTATCGTGCTTGCTCATGGCCTCAACGGTCACTCCAAGAAAACATGGACTTCGAGTAACAACATTTTCTGGCCCCGCGCTCTTCTCCCTCTTATAATTCCAGACGCTTGTATACTTTGGTTTGGATACAATGCCAGCTCGATCTCCAGTTGTAAGATTGACGGTTCTGCTAATAATTCCCTCACTATTTTTGATCTCAGCTTATATAGCTTTAAGCATGCTGGGATAGATTGTATAATAAGCTGGGATTACGGAGATAATAAGTTGGGATAGATTATATAATATACTGGGATAAAGCAGTTTATAAGTTGAGATAAAATATACATTAAGCTCGGATAGAGGATATAGTATGCTCAGGTAAAATACTTCATCTAAGCTTACTCCAGGTATCTTCATACTTCAACTACGAGCTACAGTTTTACAACATCTTTGATCAATCTTAAGCATCCCTTGGAGATGGTGTTGCCACCCAACTTCTCAATTTTCTTTGCCTGTTTAACACGGATTTCCATCGAGGAGAGTCTCGTTCGCAATCCAGCGACTGGATCGACACAGTCATGGCAGAGGGTTTCCGTATATCATCAGGCTCTTGCGGAACTGACGAAGCGTCCGTTGCTGGAAAGAGATGCCGAGAAAGGGGTATTAAAGATGCACAGATTGGTTCGCTGGGCGGTTGTGAGACACTGGACGCCGCAACAATGGAAAGAAAACTTCGACAAGGTGCTCCGCTTGTTAGGCTGTTGCTTCCCCAAGCAAGTAGACGGCGGCTACCTCACCGTGGGCGAAGATTTGAATTGATGTCGCCGTGTCGCTCACCATGTCCAAGGTCTCGAGATGGGCCACAGTCAAGGAAAGCAATAACTCTGCATCCGCGATTTCATGGGATTTGCAGAGCTATTGGCTAACTGCGGCTACTACATGTATGAGCGTTGGTTGAATAAGGCTGCTTTCGACATCTTGCAGTCCGCCAGGGATGTGTTCGAGAAGGCACTGGGAGCACACGATCCAAATTTGACCCGCGCTCTGGTTCTCAACAACAGGCAGTCATCCACAACATCTTCAACGAGCTCCAGAAGGTCACAGATCTCAGTTTGAAGGCTACCTTATCAAATGGCGAGAGGAATTACTCGGGGAAGACAGCACTGTTGTCGCCAACAGTTTATGTAATCTGGCCACCAACTACTACGATATGAACAGTCTGGCCGAAGCTAAGGACTATTTTACAGAGGCACTTACCATTTATCAGAAAGCATCATCTGCTTCAGAGGAGCTCCTTGCCACGGTTTCATCGAACGCGGGCCGCAATGTTCTGCACCTGGGGGAGTGTGAAGAGGCTGAGCGTCTTCTTTCTTGTGCACTCATCGCCCAGCAGAGCTTACTCGGAGATGCTCACTACTTCACCACTGCGACAATGTATCGGCTGGGTAACCTGAGACTCCGACAGTATGGCATAGATGAAGCACAGCAGCTACCTATTCGATAGGTGTCTCTCGTACCGGAGAATGCTTCTTGGCGACCAGAATCCCCGTGTTGGTGTTGCCTACCACAAGCGAGCTACCGTACTGAGACGCCAAGGCACTCATCTGGCACTGGAAAATGCACTACGGGGCGTTCAGTTAGCCCTTCAAGCTTTTGAAGCCAGTGAGGACAGCTGTGAGCCCGGTCTGGCCATCAGAGCACGGTTTCTTCTAGCATTTGTTCTGCAAGACCTTGGTTACACCGAACAGTCTGTGCAGGTCTTGAGGACAGCCTTGCAATTGGGAAACAGCATTATGCGGGTCCCGTGCACCGAGCCATATTCGGTGGAGGTTGATATTGACAAGTTGGTACAACCAGACTTTTGGTGATGGCATGAAGTGGAAAGGGGTCCGTGGTCAGGCTGGATAAAGTACTTAAGACTGGAGCGGTGTGTACGGTGTAGGAATGTTGTTTTTAACTACCTAGATACCTGCATGACTATCAGTGGTCTCGGAATTTATTCCTACATTCCGCATCACGAAAGTACTCCTCTTCATATCAGTTCATGGCTCCTGAACAAAAGTCAGCCGCCACCCTTTCTAGGGTAAGTTCATCATATCTAAGGTAGCTAAACGCCTCTAAATAGGCCTAGCTAACTGTCCGTTCTTTTTATCAGCATAGGGTGACGAGCAGCTGATTGACAAAAAAGGATCCGAAATTGAGTCTAAAGTAAGTAAAACAGAACTGTACTCCAAAGGGTGCCATGGTAAAGAGGAAGGCCCGGAAGAAGGAACAGCCGTGGAAGTCTTTTAATAAGGGGCAAGGAACGGAGGGCGATTACTCTCAGTCTTGTGCTGACGGAGATAGGGATACTGGAGGAGGATAGCGTAGATTCCCTCAAACGTCTCAAAACACGCGTTGGCACCACCACTGATCCATGGCGCCAGTTGAGGCATTTCGCAGTGTCAGCTTGCGCGCGCAGTCACATGGGATGAGATTCAGTGCTATCCACTGCAGCCAACACCAACTGTTCCCTCCTCCATCTGGACGCTCTCACCGGCACAGACCCCGCCAGACTCGCCGAATGACCGCCCCACGAGAACACGAGGACCATCAAGGCTCAAGAAGCTGAAACACACACCAGGGGCATGGCCTGTTGATCGATGACACATGAACAAATCTGGTATTCTGGGCTAGGGCCGTAGAAAAGACGACATCCGCATCGATGCCAATACATGACTACAGTACACACGTAGCAACACCACTACCCATCCATTTCCGGATGACCATACCAAGCGCCGAGGCCACTGATAGCAAAGACAATGACGACCCAGGTCGTCTAGAAAGTACAACATTCTTCCATGCCTGGTCTCGAGTCCAGCCGAGATGGACAGGCAGATCTCACCAACCTCAACGCTCCTCAAAATAGAATCTTCCAAGACGTTGCCCATCACCTCTGGGGCTCCCTAATGGACCTCCGGTCCCTCTTCCTGGCCCATCACCACCTCCAAATTGTTCCCTGATGATCCTCTCGGCAGCCTCTCTCGAGTTCGCCCCAGTGCCGGTAGAGCCAGACCCAACCGACAGCGCGCTGGGCGAAGTGATACCCACATTGCTCCGCTGTTGATGTTGCTGCTGTGCGAAAGCCAAAGCCTGCTGTTGAGCAACATGCTGATGCGAGCCTGGCTGCTGTGTCTCTCTAATTGCACTCGTCGGGTGCGCCATCGGCTGTTGCATGGGCACCGGGCCCCCCGTCGTAGTATCGACAAACACATCATCGCCCACGCTCCCCGGTACTGTAGCACCCTGGGCAGCAGCCACCGTTCCTTCGAATGCGACACCATCCACCATTCTCGCTCGCTCTATCTCTCCTGCGGCGGTCTGACTGATGGGGGTGTCGCTGTTGCTCCCGTTATTGTTGCTGTTGTTGTTGTTGTTGTTGTTATCTGACAGTCGTGGATTGGAGAATGGTCTTACAATACCAGCCCCTGAGCTGGTATTGTTATTCCTCGCTGTCATCCCCAGATGATTCGAAGCAGGAGCAGCCTCACTGAACCCAGAATTACTCCTCTCCAATCCCTGCTGTCCCACTCCCCCAGTACTCGGCATCCCCCGCCGATGATAGATAGGGCCACTGACGGTGCTCCCGGCGCCCTCTCCGAAACCAACCAGGCTTTCTCTACCATCATCCTCTTCATCATACGTCCCTGCGCTCCTCCTACTGATACTGTCATCATCCATCATCATATCATCGTCCGGCCCCATATTGGTGTAGTGGCTAGCCCCCGCAACACTAGCGCTATCCATCTCGGTGAGCATATCATCATCGCCATCCTCCCCTCTTCCCCGCATTGTCGTCGTGCGACTCATCCCACTAACACTACCCGCGCCGATGGAAGCGGAAGCTTCGGTTGCGGAGGCTGAGCCGACTGTGCTCATTTTGTTCTGCATCTGTGGTTGTCCCTGAGCATCGAAGTAAGCTATCCCGGTCGGCGGTTGGAATTGCTGTGTCTGGGTCTGAGAGAAGGGCTGGGCGGACTGCCCTCTGAGTTGTTGCTGCTGGCGGGAGTAGGCAGCTGGGGCTAGGCCGGTAAGGCGAGAGATGCGGTCGGCGCGCTCGGCTTCGAGGGAGGAATTGGAGGGATCATATTGCGGGGGCCCGCGGTAGGAAGGGTGGTGATGGACGGTGCCTTTGTGGCCGTCCTTGATCGCGGTTGTGGAAAGCGCGGAGAGAGAAGTGGTTGTGGATGTCG
The DNA here is from genome assembly GCA_033296885.1 of Triangularia verruculosa. Taxonomy (NCBI): domain Eukaryota; kingdom Fungi; phylum Ascomycota; class Sordariomycetes; order Sordariales; family Podosporaceae; genus Triangularia; species Triangularia verruculosa. The sequence goes on along the minus strand of MU863940.1, from coordinate 156,359 downwards.
GGGTTCCGCTGGCAGAGTGTAAGTAAGGGAACCGTTGAGGAACAACAAGAAAGGAGTACGTACGGAATCTCGGGGGTCTCGGGGTTGGAAGGGGGTTGTGGGAGATTGATGAGGGTTGGATGGGAGGTCTGCGACATCTTGATGTTGTTTGGGTGTGGGTTTGAGCTCGTGTGAGGCTGAAGGTATCTTTGTAACAGGGTCGCGAGTCGGAAACTGTGCTCAGGTCGTGTTCCGGTGATGCCGGCAAATAATTACAAGGCGAAGTTGATGCTTTGATCGACGCGTCGGGCAGGCTCGCTGTTGCTGGAAGTTGATGCTGAACAGGCAATAGGACAAGCAAGCAACGCGATGGAGATAATGATCAGAAACAGGCAGATGAAACGGGGGAAAGTATCGCTCGGTGGACTTGCATGCGCTGTTCCCATCCCAAAGAAAGGCCGACGGCTTGCCGGGCTGAGGGTCGCACTGGGTCGGTCTGAAGGCCAGGAGGGTGTGGGGCTAAATGACGTCTGGCCATGCCGGCTGGCCAATCACAGGTGGATATGCACCCTTGTGGTTCAATGCTGCGGGGTGAGCAACTGTTAAGCTTTGAGCTCCAGCAGGGCCGACATTGACAGCGGCAACTACGACCCGGGTGCCGACCCTCGCAATGAGAACAGTATCAAAATCAACGGCGCTTTATTAACACAGCAAGAGATGTATTGACATAGTCCGGTCATTGGTATCAATCAAAACTCCCCAGGCTGAAATCCCACCACCTGTGTCTTCTCCACAATCCCCTTCGCACCATCCCAGAACGCAGCATACGCCGGGTCTGTTTTGAGATAATATTCCCTGTCTTCGTCACAGTCAAACTCGCTCACGAATGCGTGGGTCACTCTGTCCTGGGTACTCCATCAGTCTTCGGGTCAGATAACAGCCAAGACGAGGAAGGCATACCTGTGCCTCACTCATATGGGTATTCACCCCTCCCGTAATGTTCTTCATGTACGGCCGGTTCGTGTCTGGATGGACGCAGCTCTCTTTGAGGGCCAGGAGATCGCGGCAGAACTATCAAACTGTTAGTCTCATGATGGATAGCTGAGGGCACGAGAGGTGATTGTGCCAGGTAATTAGCTTTGTGGTTGACTGACCCCTTGGACCTCCTCTGGTGTTGCCAATGGTTTAAAGCTGAACATGACGACGTGGATGACGCCCATTTTGACAGTATCTCCTCGAAAGATCCAATGTTGAAGCAAAATTGATGTTCTGTTTCGCAAGCAGTGTAGGACCCAGCCAACTGACTCTCGGGTGGTCAACCCAAGCTTTTGAGGTCTGATCTCTGTGCTCCCATCAACCCCGCATCCATTACATCACAGTCCACCACCACCCGTGATCGACTAGCAGCCTCTCGACGGAAGGTCACCTGTTTGCAAATTCCAGAACATCAGTCATCCAGAGATCATCACCCGTTCCAGATGCCAAGATGTACGAAACCATAAAATGGAATTGTTTGGTATCCAATATCAAACCACGCCTAATGCATATGTAAATCCAGAAAAAAGAAAAGAAAAGCGCCCTTCAAATAACACCTATGAGACAAGTGTCTAAGAACAGCACCCCTTCATCTCACTACCAGTAACCGCCAACCCATCCACCTTCTTCGCCAGCTCATCCTCAGTATTGAGTGCAGTGCTGCGGTTGAAGCTCTGCTTGGAAGATGGCACATCCAGCGCTGGGTTCTTGTCAAAGAAGTTGACTGGTCTCAGCATCACTCTGAGCATCTCAGCAGGCATGACTGGGAAGTCCTCCACTCTAGGAATATGGTTGATGCCAAAATTCACCCACAAGACTGGGTCCTGCTCCTTCAGCAAGTCCTCCTTCCTCTCAGCCCAGCTCCGCACGCCAGTTCCGCCGTGGCTTTGGTTGGTGTACTTGCCTCCCGCGAACAGCTCACCTTCCGCATACTTTGTAACGTAGAAGCTGCGGTCGGCGAACTCGGCGCGCTTGTAGTGGTAGCTGTCCTTGTCGGCAAGGATAGGCTGGAAAGGCGGGACGTGAACTTTGTAGCCCACTGGGAGCTTATTGACGGTGTTCTTGACCGATGGGTTCAGAATCTTGAACGTCCTGTTCTTGCTTGGATCGAGATCGTAACCACCAGTGGTGTCGATGGTTGTGTTCTTAACAATGTACCCGTGACCGTGAGGGTTGAGCTTGGGGTCGCGAGGAAGGGCCTCGGCCTCGTCGTACGCAATCAGGTTACCGTGACCACCTACCATGGGATCAACACGGAGGGAGAAGAAGTGCTGATGGTAACCGCCAAGCACACCGGGGTGGACGACAGTACCGAAGGGGTGGGGGACTTCGGTAAGCTCGAGGTCAAGGGGCTGGGTAGAGAGGATACCAGTGGCGCGGACCTCGTAGGTAATGTCGCCAGCCTGATTGAAAATGAAAGCAAGGATGTACTCGTAGTTGCTGACAGTCAAGATAGACTGCAGGACGAGTTCACGGTTGCGGACGACAACGGCGCGGTTGGTGCGGTAGTTCGTGTGCTTCCACAGAAGACCAGAGTCCTGCTCGTGGATGCAGACGACATTGGGAGCGTCGACGGGCTTACCTTGGGCATTGCCGAGAATGGAGGAGATGTAGTAGATGCTGCCAAGGCAGTCGCAGCCGAGTTGGAGGTTGTTGGCAGTCAAACCGGCACCGACATCACCGAGATCAAAGGCACACTTGCGGTGAAACGGATTGCGTGGGTCGCCATATGGTATGGCCATATCAGACAGCGACAAACGGTAAAAGAGTGGACGGTTGTCGTAGTGGACGTCGTAAAGTACCATGCCTTCTCTCTGGTTGAAGCCAACCTTGAAGTCCCATTTCTGCCACTTCAGTGTGCGACCGAGCTCAGAGAAGGGCTCGACACTGAAGGAGGCGCCTTCGGGTTGTACGACCTGGAGAGGCTTGAGGTCAGTGCGCATGGTGTTGGCTTCAGGGATGTACTCGTTCGCTGGGCGTTCCTTGTAGGTGAAAGGCTTGGTGGTCTCATCGTGGCCGGTAGGCATGATGTCGATATGGACAAGCTCAAGGGTGGCGGGGTCGATGACGGGCGAAACAGGCAGAGGGAAGGAATAGTGGCAGCTGTCCACCTCAGAAGAGTTGTTGGGGTCGCGAAGGTAGAGGTTGCATTGCATGATGCGCTTGTCGTCGTCAAACTTGCCCTCCTTGAGGCCGTCGGCGCCTGCAACTCTGTTAGCCCCTTGCCATACACGAGCATGCGAGGCATGGGGAAGCCATGCCATAGATCCATGGATCCATAACAACCACAGCTCCCTCGGGAAGGCCAAGCTTCTCAATCTCGGCCTTGACCTCAGGAATCTCCAACACGGCCTTCTCAACCTCCTCCAACTCAGACATATCACTGTTAGGGTGCTGGAAGGGCCCAAGCTTGGCATTGAACTCAACCTTGCCAGTAGTCAGGTTGACAACCGCCTCGTGAACATTGTGCTATGTCGAGGTTAACATTTCCGTCCATATTTCTCTTTCAGAATAACCTACAGTTCCTCTAAAGGTATAGACAATAAAAGACTTGCGGTCTAGCGGCGCCGGCTTCTCACCAGCCCTCTCGGCAGCAAGCCAGGGAACAAGCAACTTCTTCTCTGGCTCCTGAAGAGTGTTGACTTTGAACTGCAACTTCGTGCCCTCTGGCCAGACTGATCTGATCAGGTCCGCACCCCTGGTGATTTCCTCGCCGGTAATAGGACCAAGAGGGTGTGTTAATGAAGCAGCATCGGTGGTCTCGCTGGAAACAATAGAAGCCTTGACAGCGGCGATATTGTCGGTCTCGATGACCGGGGCCTGGGTGGCCTTTACATCTTGGTTGGCGACCATGGTGAAGGAGTGGCGAGAGTGTGTGTATCTTGCCGTGTTGTGTGATGAAAGGCAAGACAGGATTCAACAGGATATCCTCCATATAAATCTAGGAGTATACTGAGGCGGAATGCAGGGAGAGAAGCAAACCGCTACTCCACCTGTTCAATGATAAGGAAAAGTACAAGGTCAGGATACGGAATAGTTGGCCCAATTTGTTCCTAAAAGCCGCAGGTCAATGGTGGGTTCGCATCCCGGTTCTTGGGTCTCAGGTATTGTCCAATCCTTTGTGCCGTTGACTGCCGTCGACAGACATGTGTTGCGTTGTGGCGGGACACAGGTCGTGCCCACGTGAACCACTTTCCTCATCGTCCGTCTGTTAGATCTTCCATAGATTCTTCCTCGCTTCCGTTATCACCAGGACCCCGCCTTGATATGCATGCGCTTCTGTGGCACTTGCTGATCAACTCACATTAGTATCGGCAGGATATCCTAGTGTGAGAGTATCGAAGAACAGCCGTGACACTCTCTGTCAGATGTAAGGTGGTTGGATGGAGCAGTCGATAAGGCGGGATGGCCCCGCTTACCCCGCCGATGCTGATCTCCGCACCCACGTTCCAAAACATCGGAGGCGTCATGGTCCAACCCGAGACTTTGTGCAGTAAGTTTGAGCTTCAGGAAAAGGGTAAACAACATAAATGCCTCTGGGAAATTCCAGTATATGTACTGTAGATAGATATCTGTATTTTGTGTCAAGATCAATATCCAAAATGTTGAGCAAACTGCGAGATGCTGTGGGTGGTGAAGAGAGCGGTCTCAGGACAACCAAGCCAAAAGAGAGGGGTGGTTCACACGAAGCCCAATCACAGAAAGGAAGACGTAACCTTCCAAGACCCCGTCACCAGCCATAGACGGGCATACCATCTGTGAAGCTCCTCCATCCAGCCGGGCATTGGCCCCTGGATTCCCTCAACCCTGGTGTTGCCATTGAACAAGCAGCTCTTCAACCCAAGGACCACCTCACCACGGGCCTTGTCGACACTGGCAGAAATGACAAACAGACCATCAGAGTCTCTTGGCCCGGCGTTCCTCGGCGTATCGCCGCAACGAACAACAATCTCAGTTGGCGTCTTCTCAACGACCTCAAAGTGGTCAGTCAGTTGTGTACCTGGCTCATACGTCGACTTGGATAGCTGGTCAGTAGTCCACAGCTGTGAGGCCGTGGCGGGCCCCTGGTATTTCCGGGCGAGATAGGCCCGTTGAAAGCGATATCCTGCAGCAGATGTAAAGTTAGTTCCGAAAATGGATTTGGCGTGGTTTGTGACTGGCCGGTGAATGAGGACAGGCTCACCTAATCCGCTCCAGACGCCACGGCAAAACTCCAGCGCAAGGTCGCCCTCACGCTGGAGGAGCTCGGGCTTGATCTTAGCAAGTGGAATACGCTTGTAAACAAGATCTTGTGTTGAGGCATTATTGTGTCGGTTGTATTTGGCGAAGCTCTTTGAGCGCCATAGGGGGTCGTCTTCGGGCAGCGGGCTCTCCAGGCGCGTAGTGGTTCCAAGGTACCCAACGGTGCCCACCGTGGCCAGGAAGGCGGTCTTGATTGTTTTGCGGATGATACCCATACTTTCTGGGGCGAGAGAGAGAGATCAAGAAGGGTTCACCTGGTTTCGGTTCTGTGAAAGAATAATGGCTGATGGGCTGGGTGATCCAATCGGTTGGACGGCTGCGCCAAGGTGGGTCGAGAAATGAGGGGCATCTCCCGATCAATTGACGCACTCTGATTGGCTCCAGTGGATCAGCCTTATTCCGTTTCTAAGATGGGCAAGTCCACTTACACAAGACTTGACGGCAGGACACCCGATGGTGTCAAGCCAGTTACAATTGCTATCGGATTTGTGTTGTATGATCAAATTGATGTAACCGATCTTTTGAATCACTTATCGGGGCATGATAGTGATTTCTACCTGTGCTCCTTCGTAGAAACCGGTGTTGGATGCTGGAGTCTGGAGGTGTGGCGACCTTGTGGAGAATCGTTCAGGTATCTGGTATCAGCCGTCCCCTCGGCCTACAATCATGGCATGCCAAATAATATACCAACGTTCACCAAAAGAAGCCAGTAATCTTTATCTTTTCCGATTGCAATTTTCTAAGCAAATCTGGCTTCGTTTTTACCACTGTTTTGGCGACATCTTCCTCCAGCCACTACCTGAGTTTGGTCATGATGTGGGTCCATTGAGGAATCCATAGCGAGGTGGAAAAGCTCACATCGGGATAGGCTCCTTGGGAACATCATAGATCTTCCCACTGCAGCCCTCCCTAGTATCATCTGGATCCGGGGCTCCAGGTCCTCCACCTATGGGTTGGTTGTCTCCGTCGTGAATCCTCGGGTCCATACCGGCGACAGCGCCAGCGAAAATGGCGAGGAGGCTAATGACGGGAATGGTCATCTTGCTGATAATATACTGAGGTCAAAAGCTGTGCAGTTGAGGAAGTTGTGTTGATGATTTGTCCGTCTATGAGGGTACCAGTCAATACCTATCTCAGGTATATATGTTTCGAATCGCAGCCTCATGCCAGGTATGCCTTATTCGTTCCTGAAAATTGTGCCCAAGTCATTTGCACTGTCAATTTAGGGCACGGCCGTTAAATGTGATCACGAGAATGTCAAGGGGCATCATCCGAAGTGAATGCCTTTGTTGCTGCCCCATGAGTGTGCAAACAAGCTCCCATGTACATCATCATATCAACATTCATACTTGCTCACAGCTGTGTTCTTGCCCTCCTGACATGGTCACAACCGAGGTACAACCCCATATCCCCGCCATCTCCAGTTTCCCTCGCTCCCAATCGAAGCCAGATCATCGCCCCGTTATCAAAGACCGATACCGCACGTGCTTTGTATCCATTTGTCTTGCTCCAGGCACCAAAGATGAGACATCTGAACGCAAACAGACCCAAAGCCACCCATCAGTTCTCTGGCCTCGGATCCACCACTTGATACTCCGGCGGCGAAGTCTGGTCCTCTAGAACCCCAACTGGGGTCACCTCCTCCCCACTCCCCGGCTTCACTGCCGCCACCATAGGCGCCTCAGGTTGTGGTGGCTGAGTCACAACAGTCATAGTCAAAACAGTAGCCTGCTCAGCTCCTCCCCTCTCAGAGCTCCTTCCACACGGCACTTCACAGCGCCCACCCCCACCCTGACCACGACCCCCCGCCTCCAGATCTTTACCAATTTTCCACTTATCCGGAATCTCCTTCCCACAGCAAGTCTCAATCCTATTGTACTTAGCTAGGAAAAAGGGTATGCCGTAAAGACAGTTGCCTGCGATATACACTGGGGCCCACGCTAGGAACGTCAAGATGAAGACAAAATAGAAGAGAAAGTAAAACGGCACAAGAAAACATTCTCCCCGGCAGAACTTCAGGCATTTGAACCTGTTGTCGAACCAAGGCCAGCATGGCAATTCTGCTGTTTCCTCGGTCTGGGACGTGAATGTTACGACGAGAGTGATGATGAGGGAGATTACCGCCCAGATGACACCCATGACAATCATGGCTGTCTTGAGATCTTCCTCAGATGGTGTGTTGTTTCGGATGGTGCTCGTGTTTGCTCCCATTGTTGTTGCTTTTAGTGGTGGTGCGCTGTGGGTGGGAAGAGAAGGTGGGTGTTGACAGCGATTGATGAAGGCAAGCTGGGAAAATTGACAAGCAGCTGGAAAGATGGAATCGGACATTATATTTCAATGAAGAAAGTTGTAGGATACCTGTTTTAGCTCAAACTGGGGCGCCAATCCTCTCAAATCTTCTCTGCGCACCCAAGCCATTAGGGCTTTTTGCTGAGAGCATATCCAAGGGGTTTTGGATAGAGCCAAGGTCAGCCACGATAAGGGAAACTATACAGATCTGCAGAGAGGCGGTCAGATGTACTCTTTTGATGATAAGTCCTTCCATGATGTATCTAATCATCAAGATAGTTTGGTTCAATGATGTCGATGGTTAGCACCGAATTAACCATGAATAAACTCCATGCCAGTATTAAGAGTCTGCAAAAAGCTCAGATAAAGAACACAGCCTTAAGTAAAGTTAACCCAAGCGCTACCTGTCATCTATCCGAGCATCATAGATAAGCTATATGCAGCTCAGATTATAATGCCTTAAAGAGCAGAATTAATGGAGTTACTTTATGATGCTAGTACACATATTACGCCGGGTCGAAAGACATAATTTTTTCATTGTCTATCATTGAACATACCTTACTGTCCCATGGAAGTGGCTCAACACCTCGACGCTCAAAAAGGGTTTCAAAGCCCAGAAGAAAATGCGACTTGCCTTTCTACTGGCATTTTGAGGCACTAGCGCAGAGCAGTGGTGTTAATGGAGATGTCTTCACCACCACATCAATGTCCAAGAATACATATTCGCAAGCAAATCCAATATTTCCATTCGGTATCCCTGCACTCAACAGTTGTTCCCATTTTGGCGCTGGGTCTTGTCCCGTGGATCCAATTCTTCATATTGAGGAGGCGGTGTCTGATCCCCCGATCTTGTGGCTGATCTGTCCTCTCCTGTGCTGGTTTGCGAGCTCTCAATTGTCGTCGTCTGGTGGTGTAAGATACTTAAATCGTCCGCCGTCAAGATGCAACTTTGAGGGATGCTCCTGTGGCCACCTGCAAAACTGCTTCGAGGTTGCTGTCTTGCTGGGCCGCTCCCACGGGCTGCTGGGTTTCTCCGGGCGCTTGTTGGTAATGGCGTTGTATTAAGGTATTATTCGGCGCATTCGTTCTTGGCGGCTCTGGCGCGGCGACCATGGGTTCTGCGCGCTGTGGTGCGGATCTCACAACCCCTGCTCCAGCCTCTCCTGTAATTGCACGAAGGTCTGTAGAATTCTCGTTTCCATCCTCGACGCCATTCCCAGCCTCCACCTCAACCATCCTCCTCCAGCTACTCCTCCTCCTCCTCTCAGGTTCGGTTTGATCGAGGCAGTGCGACTCCACTCCACAACACTTCTCGATACCAAACAGCCAGATGACTGCCATGAGCACCAACCTCAATGCCGCTGCAATAGGTGTAAAAACCACCACGAGGTAGTACACTAAAAAGTAGAACGGGAACAAGCCGCAGTGCTGGCGGCAGGCGGCCAACCCAGGAATCTTCTCATCGAACCAGGGTGTGAAGCATGGAGTTCTGTCTTCGTCGTTTGAGGTTGGGGGTGACCAAACTACGGCGATTGTGATGAGGATTGATACAACCGCCCAGAGGATGGTGGCGATCAGAAAGTCGGTTGATGCGCGGTCCCCGGCGATTCTTCGAAACCAATCATAGCTTAGAAATGCTGGATTTTCATCCATCATGCTTTGTGGCGCAGAAGGTGATGATGATGTTGGTGCAGTCAGATCAGGCGTTGAATTGATGGAAGGCTACGGATCCATGATGAATCACGCACAGTTCACATAGTCCACCGCCTCAAACCTGCTCCTGCTGGCGTTATTTAAGTTTTCAAACGAGGGGCGCAAATCTCCGCCACCTACTTCATCGGCTTGAACTCTCCACTGCCCGAATGGTTATTTCAGGGAGGTGATTGATTGTAAGAAAATAAGGCTATGTCTGACTCAGGAAAAAGCAAAAGGCTGTAGGATCTAGAATACATGGTATGATTGATACAGGTTTGATATGAGAATTGACTTGCTTGCCATAGACGTTGCTACAACAGTAAATGAGAATATAGGAGGCAGCGCTGCATCAAAGTGCGAATTGAAAGGAAAGAGGGAATTACAGGGAATGAGAAACAAGGCTCTCGATATGACATGCTGGGTATATAACGATCTAAAGCAACAGGACAAAGGGGGAAAATGATAGTGAAATGTCATCAACGATGATACCTGAACCAGAACGGTCAGCAACCCAGCAAGATCAAAGCTCCCAGAACAACACGTACCAAAAATGAAACAGTTACAACTCATTCATATCCAGTCATCAGGCATCCCCACCACTTATCAAACATATGCATGGCAGCTCCGGCACCGCCTCAAGTTGGGCGTCGACGGTCTGGGAGTCGGGATCCACCTGCGGCAGCGCTCATGATTGCGCCGCCGGCAAGTTGCCCAGTCATCTCCGTACCAGCAGTAGGTGTCATCATCCCGACGGTAGGTTCGACGATATCTTCTGCGAGTACGGGCGTAGCAGAAGTAATACCCGGTCGTGTGGCAGTAGCTGTAGCGCTCGCAAAATATGCACCACTCGAGGCCGGTACGGTAGTTGTCCCCAAAACCGTAGGTGTATCCCGGGCTGGAAGGATACGTCCAGACCATTTTGACCGAGGCCAGGCTGCGGGACCTGTGGGATGTTGGCAGTGGCTGGTTTGGGTAATGCTGTGGGATGGGCTTGGAGACGCCGGGTTGACGTTATTCAGGGCGACAGTAAGAAGGCTTCAATTTACAACGAGCGCAGTCTGAATGAGTGATGATTGTATTCAGAAAAAGGAATGAGACCGCAACGACGAAAAAAAACAAAGAGGCAGCCTTTTAAACAACATTTTCCTGCTATTTCCCCAGCCCATCATGCGGGCCTTGTCTTAGCCTTTGCCCAGTTGCCTGACCACGGTGATTCATCGAGGGAACAAAGAAAGAAATCACGATGGCGAGGGTTTGAAAGTTATAAAGTTTAAGCCCGTGGCCCAACATTGATGTTAGTGATGTTTTTCAGGTCATGCACGATGGGGCTGGGAGGCCATGCTGAAGTGGCAGGCGACCAATGTGATGGTCGCGCGTTGGGGTCAGCTGGCCATCAAGCTCCCACCTGCCACCTGCCAAACTCTAAATTCCATCCTTCCTTGATTTTAGTGTTCGAATTCCGCTGTTTGAAATTACGCCAGCGAAACTCGGAAGGAGCGAGGTGAAGTCGCCAGCTGTGGCCTTTAACCTCGGTCAGTCGTTCGGTGAGCACCAGTCATCGCCTAGCCTTCCAAGCTGTCAGCCATCATCTTCCACTCCGACAGACCGTCCGGCCACTCACACTGGCACGGTTCAGCCTTCCAAGAGCTCTCAAAGATCGCACTAATTTCATTTTCTGTCTTTGCAAGATTTTCAGGCTCTGAGATCGACAACTACGGCCCCGAATACTGCATGTCAGCGCAGCGACAGGACATCATGATCTGACTATGCACCGCCCTCATGATGCCTTTGACGAAACGCGTAGTATAAGCGGCGATCCGTGAAATTCGGCCATACCGACCTTCTACACCATATCTGCGTCGCCTTTAGAACCCAGGCGGTAGAGCAGCACGTTATTACCGGCTTCACACGTCTCTTTTCCTGACCGGTCGAGGCGCCTTGGCATAATCTCCGACCACGCATTCTTCCACGGTTGTATCTCTCGTAAGCGGTTGTCTCGGTCAGTTACCCAAAGGTTCCTGCCCTGTCCATCACCGGCGGTGGGTCTCCAGTCATCACAATGACCTACCGGAATGCTACCCTTGAGCTCTTGCTCCCCTGCCGTGGGGATGCATCTAACATTTTGCGTAGTACAGTCTTCCTGTTTCACGGCAGAGCCTTATTGAAGAACTCTGCATCGTCCAGATTCATTCTGAGCTGAGAAATATTGTCAAGCAAGTATGTGTGCGCTGATAGATGTATTCACAATGAATGAAATCGATCAAAAAGGTTTCTGCAGGGACTGCAGAGCCTCTCGCGGGAGTGCCCGCCGCTGGATCAACGGCAACATTCCGTTCCCGCTTTGGCGGCCCAGTACCTAGCCTCCAAGTGAATAATGAGTAAGCCTCTACAAGGGTGAAGATCATGTCTAACCTACCCGGCAAGCCGGCTCTGTGAGACAAGAATATGACAGGGGTGAGCCGATGACACAAGCTTCTTCTTCCCCTCAGGCTGTGAATGTCACACAATGAGGAGCTTGACAGGAACATACATATGCTCTGATACTCGGGGTATCACGACATGGCCGCATCACAAATCAGAGTCCGAGTCCCTGACCTCGACAGGCGGACTGCAGTTGCATCCCGTCGATCCGGAGGCCTGACAGGTTGTCCAGTTCCGTCTCCTTCGGTTCGATGATGACCACGTCCCCTCTGCAGTCTGCAAACCCCTGACTCTTCCGAAATGAGACATGTTGCCCAATGAGAAAGAGCTCTCTGAACAGCTACCCAAATACTTGGACACAGATTAACGTGGCGTGGGACTGAAACTGGACTATCTGATGGCTGGTACGGTGGTACTAGAAAATACCAAAATAAGTCTTGCTTTGAATCACTGACCACATATTCTCCACAGACTCTGAGGGCCTTTACAAGCACGGTTAGGATATGAAATACTCGCATCACTTTTTCATGTACTGTATTGCGCCATACGAACCATAATACAACAAGTGCCAAGAGGATATGCGTCCCCTGCCAGCTTGTCAAGAGACACCGCGACAGCCTCGACATCAACTAAAGGTTGGGGTCAACTCACGGAGAGTCTCACCTCACCACCATCCCAAACAAGCAGGCGACGGTTTTCATGGTATCACATCCAGGGCTTACATCGGTAAGCCGATTTCTCATCGCATGTCAATCATGGAAACCCCGCCCATCCCGCGCTTGGGATACCAGTAAACAGGTCTGGCGGGTTACTTTGATGGCTGCCTTATGCTCATAAGCGCTCTCATGAGCAGTCCGGAGGTACGAACTGGAACCATTGGCAAGACAAGTGTGATGATGCTGACGTTAGATGAGACAACGTTGCTGTCGTCGTCAACCGAGCTTCCCTTCTTGGATGTTCGGAGGCAGCAGCGGCTGACCTTGTCGAGGAGAAGGAGCTGCCGGTCTTCGGAGCAGGCTTGGAACTGCGGGTGAGGAGAAGGAGACCACATCCCAGAGCCTCGAGGTCCACGACATGAAGCCGCAGGTCAAGTCATGTCGTGACATCTATATCAAGGGTCTCCTCTCCTCACCCTCGATACCTCTTTTCCATCCTCATCCTCGCAATCAAGACTTCAATCACATCTCCAGCAGGAGCTCTACAGCCCTTATCTTTACACTCACAGCAACCACCCCCCCAATCACCAACCCATCAAGATGTACTTCTCAACCACCACCCTCACCACCACCCTCCTCACCCTCCTCACCCTCACCTCGGCAGCCCCCACCACCCCCAACCAGGGCTCCCCCCTCGAGGTCGAAGCCCGCGAGATCGTCGCCCGCGCCAGAGGCGAGTTCACCTGGTACAACACCGGCCTCGGCGCCTGTGGCAAAGTGAACAACGACGGCCAGCTGGTCGCCGCCCTCAACCGCGTCCTCTTTGACCCCCAGACCCCCAACGGAAACCCCAACAATAACCCCCTCTGCGGAAGAAAGATCCGTGCCAGCTACAACGGCAAGACGGTTGATGTTACCGTGGTGGACCGCTGCCCTGGGTGTAAGGCGGGTGATTTGGACCTGTCGCCTGCTGCCTTCCAGAGGCTGGCTCCGTTGAGCGCGGGGAGGATTACGGGGGATTGGTCGTGGCTTTGAAGGGTGAGAGGGGCTCGTTGTCAAGGGGGTGGAGGGAGATGAGGTTGGTGGTGGATTAAGGGGGAGGAGATGCAGATTTGAGATGTAAATGGGCGAAATGTGCTTGTCTGGCGGGGAACTTTGTTTTTCATTTTTTTTTTTTCATTCACTTCTTTGGTGGGAGATGTTTGATGATTATTTTGCCTTTTTGTACAAAGGGTGAACTTTGAGAAGTAGGGAAGAGGATGTGGAGGTAACACTGAGCTTTTTTTGTACTACATTCGCTTACAGTTCTACATATAACACATATTTGTCTACTCCCCTGGCGGCACACTGACTGCCTGCTTTTTGTGACTTGACTACATTCCCACCCTGTGGAAATACAAAAAGACGCGGATATATAATAACATTTTGTCTTTCAGTTTTGTGGCGGCCGACCGACACCCACAGCGGAGCCCCCCCCCCCCCCCACCCATTTGATGCCCCAGCTGGAACTGTACACGAGATGGAGCTGAGATAAGGTGCGAAGAACATGAGATTGGGAAAGCCTACAGACAAGACGAATACCACTACCATGCCATTCACGCCATGGACATAGCGAAGGAACTTGTATACCTAGCAGGGCGACCATGACACAGGACCATGTAGGTAGTAACAAAAACACTTCTTATTTCATTACCCCCCGCCAATATATCTATGCACTAAAACACACTGATCATTAGACTGCTCAATCAAACTAACTGACTGAACAACATATCACACCATAATATATACGAACATCTGTCTGTGTGCAAAGTCTATGCCATATAGGTATTCTCAAAACTCACCCCCACCCATCCCTTAACTCAAAACGCAATCTTTCATCCCCTCCATTCCCTCAACCCCTCTTCACCCCATTCTCATCCCTCCCCTGTAACGCCCATCGAGACCTGCAATACACCTCCTACTGCCTCGCAGCTCTCCTCGTCGTCCTACCCGTGGGCCGCGGCGGCGTCGGCTGAGGCGGCGTCTGACCCGGCAGCCTCGCAGGGATATCATCCATGTCATCCATGTCGCTGCTAATCGTACTCAACGCCCTCGCCTGCCTCGCCTTCACCGCCTCCGCCGCCGCCTTCTTGATCTCCTTTCTGGTATTGCTCTTCCTGCCGTACGTAGCAACAGGCGAGGAACTGCTCCGCACCGCCGGCCTGGTGGTGCCCTCGGACATCTTCCTCTTCTTCTTGCGAGGCGAGATTTCCTCAGCAGCAGCAGGGCGCTTCTTTGCAGACTTGAGCCGGGTAGTGGTGACCATGTCCTCGTCTTGAACCTCCTCGCCGGACTCTTCCTCGATGGCGGCAGGGGTGGGGGGCTTCGCGCTCAAGGAACGCTCACGGCGACGAGTGCGGGACGCTTCCGCTTCGACAGATGGCGATGGCATGAAAGGCGGACGGGTATCGTCATCTTCGTTAGAGTCATCTTCGGTGGGGGCGAGACGTTTGACGACTGAGGATTGAGGCGGCTCTTCGTGTTCCTCCTCGTTAGCCACCTCCGGTTCCTCCTCTTCAGGCTCCTCGGGCTGCTCTTCTTCGACTTCCTCGTCAGGGTCGACAGGTGGAGCATCAGAAGCAATGGAGGCGGCGTCATTCATGACGGTATCTTCCTCCGGCTGCGGCTCAAGCTCAGAGTCGGTTTCATCCACAATGATGGCTGCGCTCAGCTCCTTCTTCTTTTCGCCGTTGCGCGCAGAGATTGAGCGGGTTGATGAACGACGTGACTTCGAATTTGCCTTGCCCTTTTTCACACTGGCAGGAGGTTCCCTGGCGCTAGACGGGGCCGCTCGTTCATCTGGGTAATCGCCATAGCTGTTTCCAAATCCACCATCTTTGTCGTACATGTCAACGATGTGCTGCGCGCATTCATGGACAGTCTTGTCACCATGATTTGGCACCGACGACCTCAGCCGTCCCCAGATGACAACCAGCGCCAAGCGCTGATACTTGTCCTTGAAGATTCTCTCGGTAATCTTCCTCCAGTCGATCTCCTTCTCGATCTCGGCACAGCCGTCACGGATGGTGCGAACTAACCTGTACTTCTCCTCTGGTGTGATCTTGGGGAGATCCTGGCGCGCCATTTTCACTCTCCAGCTATCATTATCAGGTAGCAAAGTCACAACTCTGTCCCGATCGGCGACCGGCTCGGCCTTGAGAATTCTCTTCCACTTCTCCATGCATTGAAGCCGGTTTCGCGTCCGGCCCATAGCCTCGCTGATGCCCTGCCAGTTGACCAGGCCCTCGGCTTGTCCTCCGTCCTCGCCCCTGGAGATCAAGTCTTTTCGGATCTTGTCGATAGCCTCGTTCACCGCCTTGGTAAGCTCCTCCTCCTCCTCTCGGCTCCACTCATTCTTCACAACTTTGTCCTGGCAGACAAGATAATCCCTCCACCTGTCCCGGACGTCCTGCGGATGTCTGTTGATCAGTCCTCCAATGTGTGTCCACTTGTTTCCGTGAATCTTGATCATCTGCTGCAGCTCCTCGTCCTGTTCGGCAGTCCACTGGCCACGTGCCACATAGTTGTTGAACTTGCGTCTGCAAAACTTCTGCAGCTTCAACCGTGTTCGTGTAGGACAGGCCTCGCACACAGCAGACCAGAGAGAGCCATGCAATACTGGAGCGCCTTTGGCGGCATTGGCGGCAGCCGCAGGGTTCTCGTGAATAATCTTGTTGATATCCTCCTGAGTAAGACCCTCGTCCCGACGGAACTTGTTGACTGCTCGAGTGACTTTGTCTTCTTCAACGGCAGTAAGTCTCCCGGTGGCATAGCCACTCTTGTCAATCGCCTGCTCCTCTTCGTTGGCGGCGACCTTTTTAGGCTTTTTGGTCTTTGCTTTCTTCTTGGGCGCGGGGGTGGAGGCCTCAGGGACTTCTTCCTCGCCCTCGCCATCCTGTTGCTGCTGAAGCGTTTCTCGAATCTTCTTCGCCTTCTTCTTCTTGGGTGCTGGGGTAGGGACAACAGATTCTTCCTCCTGGCCCTCACCATCTTGCTGGTCCTGAAGCATTTCGCGAATCTTTTTCGTCTTCTTTTTCTTGGGTGATGGTGTAGGCACGCTAGGTTCCTCCGGCTCGCTATCTTGTTCTTCTTGAAGAACTTCACGTATCTTCTTGCCTTTCCTCTTCTTCAGTGCCGGCGTAGGGGCGTTAACTGCCTCCACTTCTCCCTCCTCCTGCTCCTCCACCTGCTCCTGCTCCCGCTCTGCTTGAGCTGCCGGCTTCTGCTTCTTTTGGGGGCGAATTGGGGACTCCTCCGGCTGGGCTGATGGTTCGCTGAGGGGAGCATCTGGATTGAAGGCACGTTTGGCCTTGCGCTTGGTTGACGAACGAGCTCTGATAGATGATGGTGGAGGCGGAGGAGGGGAAGGAGAGGCCATAGCTTCAGCATCATCGCCGCCAAGTTCTGGTGAGGATCGTGCGGTGATCGCATTGGCACTGGTTTGCCCGTTCTGAGGGGCAGGATCGGTTTCAGCGTCTGAGATTGGCTCAAATCGCGGCTCCTCGAACCGAGGCGCTTCGTGCTCGGGTTGAACTGCAGGTTGCTCTGGCTCGCTTTCAGGAATTTCAGAAGCCCGTTCCTCGTCTGCCTGCTGTTCTTGGTCCTCCTCTTCTCTTGCCTCCTCCTCATCGGCACTGGCCTCTGGCTCACTCTCCTCCTCCGATTCGAGAGGGTCGTTAATCCGCTCTTCATCCTCAACCTCGCTTTCTTCTTCCACGTCGCTCTCCCGCTCAGCCTTGTGCATCCGCTCTTCCTCAACGTCGCTTTCCCGCTCAGCCTTGTGTACTAACTCTTCCTCAGCCTCGCTCTCGGGTGTTCCCTCCACCTCGTTATCAGACTCAGGCACAGCCTTAAGTGCCTGCGACGGACTGGCCTCGCTTTCTGGTGTCCCATCCATCTCCCCATTGTCATCTCCCTCTGGCGCAGATTTCACGAGGTGCATTGCCTCGTCCTCGGATGGCGTGGCCTCATCGTGATCCAAAGCGTGCGATACCTGCGATAAGCCCCTCCGACTCCTCACATCACTGCCACTTCTCTCGACATACCCAGAGTCGTGGGCAGACCCCGACTCATCCATCACCTCCCTTATCCTCTCGCTCTTGGCCGGTGCGGGAGAACCGTCGTCTTCGTCGGCAACATCTTCCAGCTCAATCCTTGAAGCGTCAACCTCGTCCTCGTCGTTGTCGTCGTACACTCCTGGTTCGGACTTGATAAGCACAGAAGGAGAGGAGGGTATTTCATCGCCATCGTCCTGAGGCGCGGCTGTCTCGGAGGGCTGCTGTGTTTGCGTTGGAGGACCGTCTTCCATGTCGGCGTCATCATCGGAGTTGTTGTCTGGGCGCTCGGCTTTCAGATTGGCGAGGTTCTCTCCCGCTTCGTCCAATTCCATGCGATCGTCCGCAGCGGGTGGTTCAGGAGACACCTCTGGCTCAGGTGCTGGTTCTGACTTCTTGCTCTTCTTTTTCTTGCCGCTTGACTTGCGCCGTTGTGAAGCCCTGACAACCTCCATATCCTCCTCCTCCTCGTCGTTCTGGGTCTCAGGCCTGAGCTCTGGGAGCGTCGGTGGGGGCACAAAGGAGTCTTGACTATCGTTGGCGTCGGCATTGTCAGCATTATCGTTCAGAATCGCTGCCAGTGACATCCTCTTGGTCTTCTTGAGCTTCCGGCTCGCTGATCCGTCTGAGCTTGGGACGCCATTTTCGTCGTTGCCCAGAGAAGAGCGCGTTGTCTTCTTCCTCTTCAGCGGTGTGGGATGCGACAGAGAGCGACCTGGCGAGTCCATAGCTGCACCAAGGCTCCCGCGATCTCGTTTCTTCTTCTTCTTCTTTTTGCTGGATGTCGCGGGCGGAGACGCGGCCTCGACGGGAGGGGGATCAGAGAATGGTTCGATCTGGGGCAATGGCTGGGTTGCCGCGTGTCTTTCGGACTCTTCTTTATTACCTGGGTGGTCCCAGCGAGGAAGTTCAGCGGAGCGAACACTCTGATTGTCGGTGTCGGCGTCGTCGCTAGGAACGCTCTGCTCGTTTCCCATGTCGTCAGCAGCTGGCCGAGTTGGAGGCGAAAATTCCCATCCCACGGATATGTTTGCTGGCGCTTTATCCTTGCAGTTTTCGCATGGTTTGTGGAGTCGCGCTTCTGCAAGCCGGAGTGGGATATCGGCAGGATTTCAAGACCAGTTGGGAGATTTGGTGGCTGGCGTGGGTGCCGGGTAGGTGCATCTGGGAGCCTAATTTTTTTGCAGTGGATGGCGGTTGGCGGGGCAGCCTTAAGCGTGATAACGGCTAGGGTTGGGGTTGGCAATGGGGGCTGCTGATCCCCCTTTTTCTTGGAACGAGCACGCGGATGCGCCTTCCTCAAAAATCAAGCAAATGGACGCGTCGTCACATATCAAGCCTTGGCAGGCGCTATCATGTTGATATTGGCACATCTTGCATGATTAGTGGGGGATCTCACAAAAATGGGAGGTAAACGGAATAAGGACCTTGGACCAGTCAGGCAAGCTGAACAGTTTTACCTGTGACCGGGCAGTTGGCATTTGCTGAGTGGCTTTAGGCACAATAAGGTGTCGTTCCCTGGTAGGATGAGAGATGCGTCTCTTGTGAGTAGCATTGATGATCTCCCACATTCCACACATCACATCACGCCTCACTTCACACGAACAAACTCAAAACTGCAAAGAAAACTTGTATTTTAGGGCAATATCTCTTCTTATACCATTCTCTTTCCCCATTTTATTGCGATTTATGCCGCAAGTATTCGTCAAAAACACTTCTCATGCGCCCCCAATGTGCTTCTGAAAATTCCCTTCCATGTACGCCAAAACAATGCAAACGCAACGCAAAACCCGGTTTTGTTAACTAAGTCCTGTATGTCCTGGCAATGCTTTCTTGCCGCCCCATGATGCCGATGCCGATGCCATATCTAGATGCTGTGAGTCCTGTCAGGCCTCCCTCGCCTCTAATGCCGTGATGCTGGGTATCTTGTTGACCCATGCTTCTCGAGTGCTGTTATACCTCGTTGATGCAGAGATGCTGTGATTGGTGGGTATCTGAGTATTGTTATGCCCCGTTGATGATGCTCTCCGTAGTTTGCTGGGTATCGCTGGGTATTCCTCTTGAACCATGCTTCTTTGAGTCCTGTTGATGCCGCGAATCCATGCTGCCGAGGTCCTGCTGCCCCCTTTATAGGAAAATCTGCCCTGTGTTGCCAAAAGGCCAAATCGTACGGAAAGCCAGACTGAGATTGAGAGAAAGAAAAAAGGAAAACATAGAAAATCGGCGCACAATATCGAGAATAGAAAATGGTGGTGTAAGGAGATGTAAGCTGCGACATACTGGAATTACTGGATGCTGACCCGCCAACTCGTCGAAACTGGGTGGTATGATGTCGATATAGGGGAGTTGAATCGTGTACTGGCTTGTGTGGAATACAGACAGTAGTCGTGGGCTATGGAGACTGGTGAGATGTTGAAGTTAGCCAGCGGTATTTCTGGTATCTGTGTGCTCCTCAGTTATCCTCCTCTCCCGTTCCCTCCTTCCTCTCCACGATTTCCTCCTTCTTGTCCACGCCCGACTTCTTTTTTCTCAAGAACATTTTCGGCATAGAGACTTTTCTGCGAGGGCCAGTAGGGCGGGGAGGGGTTCGAGGCGCGACTGTCATAGGCGGAACAGAAGGGCCAGCCGAAAGAGTAGGAGGCGCAGAGGGCATTGGCGGCACAGGAGGGAAAGCGGAGTACGACGAGAGAGGTGGCAGCGGTGGAATCCCAGCCAAACTTCCTTCTGGTGTAACTGTGCTCGCTTGTCTGCTCAACGGCATGCTAAATGTGCTGCTTGTGGAAGACGTTTTCTCGGTTCTCTCAGTTCTTCCTGAGGAAGTCCTAGGACGCGTGATTAGGGAGGGATTGCGGCCGATGAAGGTCGGATCGAGACAGGACGCTGCTGCCATCCAGGTAGATGTATGGGAGGGCGAGGCGCCTCTACCAAAAGAACCAGAACTCTTCTTCGTGCCTGCACTTGATCGGTTTGAGGAGCGTTTACTCGCTGATGGGGTAGTCGGAGGAAGAGCCGGAACTGGGGGAATGGAGGAGGAACTGGGTTGGTCCTTGAGGTTGGTTTTCGACTTTTGGGATCTCAGGCTCGTGAAGCTTATTGCCTTCATCAACTTCTGCACTTTGGTCGGTGAGGGTTGCGGGGAAGGGCTCCAGCGACTCTTAAGCTCTGGTTGAGCGACTTGAGGAGGGGTTACTGGCCTGTCGGTCGGTGCCATTGGTGCGGTCGAGCTTTGCTGAGGAGAAGTAGGGTGGATGAACGGCGTGAGCTGTGGGATGGGTGGTCTGGCCCGCGGCGCTGGTTGAGTCGGGGTCGTTGGACCTGGAGTCGCTTTTGTCTTGTTAGTGATCGAGTCGCCATTAGCAACCGAGAGAATTGATTAAAAGACTTACGCTGTACGGCAGTGGCGACTGGCACCCTCTTCCTGAAGAGATCTGGATGCAGCGGACGATCCGCCAAGCGAGGAGGGGCGACAGAAGTCTCCATCATACGGCGCACAAAGGAAGGCAGTGGTGAGGGCAGCCTGGGAATTGGTGGTGCCACGGATGGGAATGGCAGACGAGTCTCGACGTCCATGGGTGCCGTAACTGCCCTCTGGCGGAATGTGGGGCCCCTCGGCGTCTGCCCCTCGTCCACTGCCTTTCCTTTGCCTTTGTCAGCCGGTCCCAACTCTTCCAAGCTTGCCTCCGCCATGTTGGGCGTAGACGTTGTCGGAGGAAGAGCTAGAGAGCAGCTCGGAAGGGGCGGGGCCGGTGACACGTCTCGGACCACAGCGAGTGACGGACGAAAGCGAGGTTTCCGCCGCCAGCTATCTTGGCCCTCGAACGCCGCGGAGGGCAGAGGCGGGAGTGGCCTTGGGGCCTCTACGACTGGGCGAGGACAGCTCGCGCTGCCCAAGCCGTCACCGCAGACTCCCACCTCTTCTTCTGCCTCCTCGCTGAGCCAGATCTCCTCGGCCACCTCGTCCAACAAGGCGGACAAGCCACCGCGCGCAGGCGAGCCCGCAGAGGAGCTGCCTTCTCCCTCTCCAGTTCTTGAATGCATTGTGACTGTAACCATGTCAGCTTCTAAGGACTATCTTGGGCTTTGGAGGTTAGGGTAAAAGTGAGTTCTGGGGAAGGGGGACTGGATGAGAGTGTGAATATTGGATCGACTGATATATTGCAGCCAAGATTGATGGTTTGTCAGCCTAAGATCGAACGGGACAGAATAGATGGAAGAGGATGAAGAAGATGAAGAAGATGAAGAAGATGAAGAAGCTGGGATAAGAAAGTAAGACGTTGGTGTTGAGTTGGGTATGGATTGGGGCTGACGATACGCTTGTTTCGTGGATATTAAACTTTAGAGTAAGATGAAGAAAGAAAAGGTTGCAGGAAGAGTTTTGAATGGTGCTGGTAAGATAGGCAAGTAAACGAGGAGTTAAAGGGTCATTGTGAAGCTTGAATGATGTGAAGATGTGTGAGAAACTGAAATGGTTGTGTAAAATGTTGGGATATGAGGTGTGACCGGCTAGAATCGGAGTGTCTGTCGGGGTGTTTTTTGAACTGGAGAGAAGGATGTGTAAGTAAGTCATCTTCGAAGAGGTTAAGATCTAAAACACAGTGTATGTAATGATGGGATAGAGAATATGGGGAAAGGTACAACCAGCTCGGCTAGGATGTGTAAGATAATGGGTCATGAATAGAAATGAGTTGAGGTAGGAAATATAAGTCTGGGTAGGGAGTGCGATATTGGAGTAGCAGGATGCGAATACTGCTTTATTTGGTGGTGAAATGAAGTGCGTTAAGAGTATGAAGATCTCATATGGAAGAGCCAGGAATGAACTCTTGAAGATTTCGGGATAGAGAGTATGATAGACTGGGGTTGGAGATGTACGAAGCTGGGGTTGAAGATGTAAAAGGCTAGGGTTGGAGGTGTAAAAAGCTGGGGTTGGAGGGAAAGAAAGCTTGAATTGGAGATGTAAGAAATTGGGGTTGGAGTTGTAAGAAGCTGGGATAGGTGGTAGAATCAGGTATGTTGGGATTGGAGGTTAAAATACTTGAATTGGAGGAGTATCATAGTTGTGTAGTTTGAAGAGACCAGGAATGCGTGAGAGTGAATGAAGACGTGGCCAGGGAGGTGGAGGTGAGTATGTAACGTAAACGAGAAGTGCAAGTAGAGGAAAAGAGGTATGAGAATAAGCAGAAGGTGCTGGAATAACTGTGCTACTAGATAACTGATGCACTTGCACAGTTTGAGCACTTCCAGTGCCCTCAAAGCCCATTCATGCACAATCTGGCACTTCCAGTACTCGGTGACTGGAATACCAGGCTAACCCGCGCAACCCCGGAGTAAATTGTCCGCACCATCTCCTCCCGCGAACGTTCCACAGTCTCTGGCAATCTAAACACCCCAGAGATGCCGATTCTGTCATTGGGAGGGCCGCCCTATGGCCCAGACTTGCAAGCCGGCGACCACCACACCATGAAGGTAATTTGCGGAATGTAGGGAACGGTAAAAGAGATAAGACTTGGGAAATGTAACGTACCGTACTTCTTTTCGGTGCCGAACGAACGGCAAATCGTGCGCGGGCGCTGGGTGGTGACAAACGGCGCCGAGAGCAAGCGGATTGACGGTGGTTTTGAGAGAGAAAAATAAGAAGAGAACTCCTGGGAATTTCTATTAAGAGTTCTGAAAAGACTTGCACCACCGTGCGTAGGCGCACTGGGTAGGGAGTTTTTCAGATGGTGCTTTCCATTGTTGACTAGGAAATTTGAGATAATAGAGATTTTTTTGCAGTGTTACTATTGTATGGCTGGCAGTCATCAAGATTGGAAGGCACGGAAGGGGATGGTTTACGCGTCCTTCACCAACGGCAAGGGCGATCGAAGGTTTGGCATCTTTGAAGTTCTTTGCAGAGAAATTGGCAGATCCAGGCCAAATTCACTGCAGCATTATTGTATGTACAGGTGTGTGGTGCTCCCTCAATCTCACGAAGATGTGACCTGGAGACAGCGACTCGCCCGAGGATGCCCAGAGATGTCTGCCAGAGAATTCCGCCATAGAATCAGCGGGCACATACTCTGAGAAGATGAGAGTGGTAGGACTGTGGATGATCGCAAGTGGTAACACTGCGGGGGCATCATCCAGGCATGTGAAGCACTTAGGCGGGAGCAGGTGATTCCATTCCCATCAGATGAGAATTGCTCTTGCTCCTGCCCCTCATGCAGCTCCGATTTGCGGTCACTTCCAATTGCACGTCCATCAACACCCATATAAACACCACAGAATGTCTTGTACTAAAGAAAATCCTCACAATACGACCTTTCCATCATCACCATACTGCTGCCCTGCCGGACGTCGTTGAATTCAGGGGCTCAGGGGTAAATCTGACGGCTGCCAGCCAGTTGGTTGCCAGTGGCACATCTTCAGCAGCATTTCAAGCCCACGTGGTGCGGTCGCGATGTGCGGCCTCCCGACACCAAAAATGGAGCCCCCGCATCCA
This sequence comes from Triangularia verruculosa, assembly GCA_033296885.1. Classification (NCBI taxonomy): domain Eukaryota; kingdom Fungi; phylum Ascomycota; class Sordariomycetes; order Sordariales; family Podosporaceae; genus Triangularia; species Triangularia verruculosa. The sequence goes on along the minus strand of MU863940.1, from coordinate 132,471 downwards.
TACCAAGCTTCTGTGGCCCATCCCCCTCCAAGCTGTAGGGTGAGCTTCTGGTTATCTGGCCCCCCATTCCAGCGACCGCTACGCTATTTCTGGCAACGGCCGGCAGGTTTCGGGCGCTGTGTCGCGGTCTCCTTGGGCCTGCCGGCAGAGCCAACGCCAATTGACCACTTTTTGCCTGCCCCGAGTTTTGATGTCACCGCTATCGCATCTCCGGCCCTTGTCCCGCGTTCATGCTCCCCTTTCTCTTTCTTTCCCTCATTTCTGGAAAAGACAAAAACACATTTTGCATCCTCACTAGATCCCGTGTCGGGGACTTCACAATTGGCTTTGTTTTCTCCTGCTTCTTTTTTTTTTGTTCTTGGCGATCCCGCTATTAGGGGGTCCCTTTCCACTCGTTGAACTCCAATTTCCCGGTTTTTTGTGTTACCTTATCTCTCGATCGTCAAAGTCACTCGCTCAACCAACCTTCCAGCCATTGTTTCTGCTCGTACAGCCACATTTTCCGATTCACACATACATCGTCACTCCCGTTCCACCGGTAGCTTCATCCTAGTCTAGCTCGGCGCTACCGTTTGCTGCAACTAGCAATAACCCAACCGCCACTTGAAAGGTAGCCGCCACTTTTTTCTTTGGGCTGGTGCTTGGGTGTTGATACATTTTCTCGCCTCTTCCCTTCCTGTCCCTTTGGATTTCTATTCACCATTTATTCTTTTGAAAATCTCTCTCACCGGAAGAGACACACCAATAATCACCACATATGGGCTTAATACGAGGAGGGTGCCGGTTGGTATCCCTTGGGAGTTCTCGATATGGAGCAGCAACACTGGCGGCGCAAAGGGGGATTTGGGCTCAGGGGCCAAGGATACCAAACGACAGAGCTGCACCACCACCAACGACATTGAGGAGGATACACTGGATGCCAGAACCTGGCCCCCGAGAGGAAAGGAGACACTATTCAAAGAACAAGGACAAGTGCGATGGTAGGTTTTCATTCCTTTTTGTTTTGGTGGTTTTCTTGCGCCTGGGACTGGAATGACGTATGTACTGGCGGTCGCGTGAGATTGGGGAGCTTCAGGAACGCGCATGCAAGTCACGAACCCAATTGACCCAATGGGGGCTCCATTCTCCCTCAAACCCGAGAGCTTGGGATGAGCTTCATCTGCCGATCAAGATGACGCAACATTCAGGGGTTGGCAGTTCAGTGCAGGGGGTCCACCTTAATCTGACATCTCCGCCCACAAGGCTGTCACTTACAACACCACACTGCCCTAGACCTTCAATACACCACCGTATCCCCTCTACCACCATACTAACCTTCCTCTATCAGACGACGACGGCTGCCATGGCGAACCCTCTATCTGGTACAAAATGGTCGAATCCGCCGCCACCTCCCTAGCCTCCATCGTCGTCTTGGGAGCTGGCTTCGCCCTCGCAGCCTACACCTACCACAAAACCTACAAATACTTTGTTCTCGAAAAAATGTCCAACGCCTTCGAACCCGGAGACCCCGTCCTCGTTCTCGCCGCCATAGGCAAAGACCTCCCCCTCTCCAAAACCGCCGCAGCCACCCACTGGATCGAGCGCCCGGAGCAGTCCACCGTCGACCAAATTGTCGCCGGCCAAGAAGTAGGCCACTATCACCTCTTCATCGGCGAAAAGGGCACCGGCAAGTCCTCCATGCTCCTCGAAGCCATGCGCAAAATCGACGGCGACGGCGTAGCCATGTTCGAAGCCCACGCCGACCTCGAGATCTTCCGCATTCGCCTCGGCAAGGCCCTCGACTACGAATTCCACGAAGATTACATGGGCTCCTACTTCTCCGAGCGCGGGCCCCGCGACACCACCGCCCTCCTCGACATCGAGCGCGCCCTCAACAAAGTCGAAAAAGTAGCCCTCAAACGCCGCGCCCGGGTCGGCCGCCCGCTGGTCATAATCATCAACCAAATGCACCTCATCCGCGACGACGAAGACGGCAAAGACCTCATCGAGCTCCTCCAGCAGCGCGCAGAACAGTGGGCCGCCTCCAACCTCGTCACCATGGTCTTCAACTCGGACGATTACTGGGTCTACGAGCGCCTCAAGCAGCTCTCCACCCGAATGGCCGTCCTCACCGTAGTCGACCTCCCCAAACAGCAAGCCATCGCCGCCCTGAAGAACTACCGCCGTCGGTACTTTGCCGAAGTCCCCTCCTCGGCCATCCTAGAAGAAATCTACGACAAGGTCGGCGGCCGCCTCAACTTCCTCAACCGCGTGGCCAAGTCCCCGGACATGCTCGAAACCTGCGAGGAGATCAAGCGCGTCGAAAAGACGTGGTTCCTGAATCAATGCTGGATTCTGGGTGAAGAAATGGACGACGACGTGATGGATCAGCAAAAGTGGGCTGCCGCCGCCGTCGTCTTGGCTACAGCCCTCGTCGACAAGGAAGAGGAGATGGAAAAGACGTACGACCCGAAGATCGGACACATCCTCCCGGCTTTTCCCCTGCACATCGCCCAGGAGATCATGACGCGGGCGGATTTCGTCCGGGCGCTGGACCGCTTGAATCTGTTTAGCATCACCTCCAAGGCCGAGGTCAGGGCGAGCAGCGTGCCGATGCACATCGCCTTCAAGGAGATTGTTGCCCAGCCTGGGTTTAGGGAACACCTTCAGGCCACAATCGACCGCATTGCTGCGATTGAGAGCTTGGGGCGCACGAGGGAGCTGGTGGCCAAGGATTTGGTCTGGGGCGGGAAATACGAAATCAAGAAGAGTTATGGCGGGGTGGAGGTGTCGCTCAAGCAGGAGGGCAAGAAGAGGGATATCACCATTGTCGAGGATGATGACGATGACGAAAAGAAGGACGACTGAGTGGGGGGTGAATAGGTATGAGAGAGATATGGAGAGAGAAGTTATTTGTACATATAAAGCATCGGCTGGAGCAACTAGATGTGGGCATGGGCAAAGGCGGAAAGAAAGCAAGCCATGTGCACGATATATCCCATGTAAGATATCTTGCATCACCGGCAAAGAGAGAAGCATATTCAAAAGTTTTAACACAAGCCGAGTTCACCATTCATCAAGTCCTAAGGAAGAGCCAAATGTAACGAACGTGATGCTGTTGTAAATTCCATCCCCTTCCAAGATACGCCAATGCCTAATTACCAGTTCCCCCCTATTTATCCACTTACATGCCCCTTATATATATATACCACCTATGTAAAAGCCCCAAGCTACACCCCAAGAATACATGCACCGAAAACTCACATCCCATGTCCAACTCCAACCCCCCTGAAATGTTCAAACAAAATCCAAATAACGACCGTAATATGCAACTCCACTGAACCATCTTGTCACCTTGCCCCTGCCCCCCTTCCATCCCCAGCCCAATCCACCAAGTCCATGCGCCCCAACTTGTAACCCCCCCTTGAACCATCTTAGCCTTGTCCCCAGCCCCCTAAAACTCCCAACAATGTAGTAACGTAATTTTTTTCTTGTTGCCTTTCCTTTTCCCTTCTTGTTCAAAGATACTCTCAACAGTTTTATGTGTATCGTGTGACGACCGAAGCAAAGAAAATGAAAAATGAAACGACAGACGGATGATACAAAACAATAGACTTTTGTCCCGTTCGCTGGAACGGCTTGGTAATGAGAACAAGAGAAATACAGTAAGAAATACATGATAACGATGTGAAAACAAGAAACTGCTGTTATATGGGGGTATAGTTCTCTGGCAAAACAAGCAACAGAAAAACAAACATCGAGATTGCCAGAGATGCGTCAACGAGAGGATCAGACAAATAACCAGAAATGCAGAGTCAAGACAGTTGCGAACGGGAAAGAAAAGAGACAAAACGAAAGCGATCAAGCAGGAATGAAATCCAATCCCATGTCCTTTGCAACGCGGCTCCAGTCCCACACCTGTGCCCACTCTCCCATCTCCATGAGCCTCCACAGCTCTTCCAACACCTCCACAACTCGATCGGCGTTTCTCAGGCCGGTGTACCCCCTTGCACACTTGATGGCAGCGCGAAGACGCTCTTGCTGTCGGGGCTTGAAACAGACCGTGCCAATGACAAAGCAGGGCAGCAACAAAAGAGTTTGACTGGGGTCGCTCGGTTTAAAGGTGTCAAGGATGTCGAGGGACTCTTCTACAGCGCGTGTAATACGGACGTCGTGAGAGGCAGGTTGACGAATGGGAGGCGGGGATTCGGGTCGTTTTTCGGCCGTGATCGGTGCGTTACCGCTGCTATTCTTACGAATGGGTGACACTGTAGAGAAAGGAGCGATTACATTACTGGTACGCTTGGCTGGGTAGGCGTTCGGGTCGGACATCGAGGGGTGGGAGGGGCCGAGCTTTGGCGACGAGGCACAGCTGGTAGAGGCGGACTGCGGCGGGGTGTTTACTACGCTCGAGGCCGGACGGCCACTAGTAGAAGGCGAGCTGTGAAGACGCTGGGAGAAGGACGAGACAGACGCAGCGGTGGGTGTCGGTGACGAGGTAACCGGAGGCAAAATAGTGCGGATGAGATAGATTTGCATCATGTGCTTGTAAAGGAGGCTAACATTGCCACGATTGTCTCCAGGAGGCAGATGAGGCGCCCATTCTCGGATAGCGGAGTCGATGTCGGCTGCTCGGTACAGGCTCATGTAATCGACGATCACCGGTTCGTGGGCGGCCATGTTACGTCGGATCGAGTTGCGGATCGAGTTGATAGGGATGATATGCTCGAGGAGACCGTCGGCAACGCCGAGGAGACGGGGAGGGTGGATATCCGGGATAGGCGGCAACTCCTGAGCGTTCGACATGGAGCCATAGCTTGACTTGTCAGACGAGTGGATCAATTCGTCAGCGAAGATGTGGTATTGGAAAAACTCGGCAATAAAAGACAAGAAGGCCGAGTCTCCAGGGGGTGAGCTGGCGATAAGGCTGCGGTAGGCTGAAAGATGGACTCGGTGCTCGCCACGGGGATTGCCCTCGGCCAGTGCTTCCAAGAGAAAGCAAAGCATCTGGCCGTAGCGGGCAGATACCAGAACCTCGTCGTCCGTACAGGGTTTCCCTTTACTGAACTCGACATCTTCGAAAAACTTTTGCCTGGCTTGATCGTGGTGCCAATCGGAGCGTTCCCGTATGGCGTCCAAGGTGGTCGAGGGATTGTTGCGCAAAATATTAGCTCCGTAGGGCGTGTCGAAGTCAATGTGCTTGCTTGCCAGAGACAAGATGGAATGCATAAGGCCCTGGTGTTTCACAGCAATGGGCACCATCATGTCCTTAAAGGCGTTTTTGTGTTCGCCCTCAACGGTGAGCACGGCGCTGAGGTGCTCATTGTAGTGCTTCCAGAAGATCATGTCTGCGGGTGTTTCCAGCCCGTGGAAGATGGGCTGCATCGTGATGGACACGACGCTATGCGACTTGAGACGTTCTGGGGCCAATGGTCAGAACTGAGCATGGGTCTAGATGGGGAGTGTTTGTTTGCCTACCCTCTTCGGCTCTCTCTTTGCCACTTTTCCAAATTTGCTTTTCCGGATAGCCTTCACACACGACAGCATTCTTCTCGCAGTTCATGCCTAATCCAAGCATTACGTTAGACTCCGAGACCAAACGTGCCCCAAAAGTGCCAGCAAAAGTTCACTCACATCGAGGCTTGGCCTCATCACACTTCTTCTTCCGTTTCCTGCATGTCAAACACCCAGTCTTTGTGCGGCCTTTGGTGACTTTGTTGGCAGTCAAGTTCGGCGTTAGGGGGTGCTTCCGAGGGCGGCCTCTAGGTCGTTTTGGCTTTGGTTGGTCGAGTCCCAAAGCATGTGCGACTCCTCCAATGGGAGTGGCGGGGGCTTCCCCCAGATCATCCATGCAGAATCCATCATCGTCCAGGGGCTCCAGTTTTGCTGTCAACAAATCATCTGAATCATCCTGCTCCCAGGGCATTTGATCGTGGTGCATATCATGATGATGGCCCATGGCGCCTCGTGGAAGCTGCTCGTGCTCATGGCCTTCGTCGGAGCCCGAGCCAGAGTAGCCGAGAGTCCACGAGGATTCCGTCGAAGCTGATGAAGACAGCGAGTGCGCGTTCATGGCAGTAGTGGGGGGTGAAAGTGAAGGCGAGGCAAGGCAGGAAGAGCCTCCGCAGGACATAGCCATGCCAGTGCTGACGGGGGACAGCTGGGGCGAGAGCTGGCCCGTATGGGCGAAGCTCAACGTCGACGACGACGTGGACAGAGAGTTGGAGCCTGTTGAGAGGGAGTCCAGCCAGGGAGAAGGCAAGCCGACATGAGGGATCTCATCGGAGTCCATGCTCTGGCTATGGCTGTCTGACCAACGAAAGTTTCCGTCGCTCGACACGACTGGAAAAGAACGACTCATAGCTCGTCAATAACGACACCATGCCCACGGGGTCAGAACAAGGGTGTTGTATGCAGAGGACGAGGGATGCGGCGCCGTGGCTCTTAAAGCGACAAGTGCTAACGGGTGTAGCAGACAGAGAAGGGGGAGGGGGGATAACTGGGGAACGGATGGTATGGGAGGGGGTGAGACAGCGAGAGAGCCGCTTTGGGTCGGGGGTGGCACTCTCAGCCTTGGTTGACCCGTCGATCAAGGTACGCCCGGAGGAGGTAGAGAGACAGAGTTGTACCGAAGTACACGAAGAGAGTTGGAGAGGCTTGAGGAGGTGGATGGAGTGAAGATGTCGCAGAGAACGAGCAGGGGGGCTCCAGTGGCAGGTCGAGCGCAGTGTCTTATTTGCTTTTGCTGCGCAGCGCTGGATCGGGACGGTGTGGCGAACAGTTAGCCGGGAAGGCAGTAAATAGTATGTAGGCAGGAGAGGAGATGGAGATGGAGGAGGAGGAGGAGGAGGAGGAGGAACGGTACGGTTTGTGTTCGCGAAATGCCGCCGCGCCCGCAACCTTCAACGTAACGCACACGGCGCAAACCAACCCATGTTGGGTAGGGTACAGGGTTTGGTGGAGGGGATGTAGGCGCATTGGATCTCGGCTTCTCCACAATGTGTTTCTTCGCTCTCCCCCTGCGGTTCTGCGGTTCTGCGGTGAGTGGTGACAGAGTGACAGTCTAAGTGACAGGAATACAACCAGGCTAGCTGTTAGCGGCAAGACGACAAGAAAAAAAGTTGGGGGCACATGTACTGTTACATTTGCGAGTGGGATATCTGAACGAACACGGGGCAAGAGCGCGTCGACTGCGTTTCCGTGTCGTGGGGTTGGATGATGAACCTCTCTCCTTCCCCGCATTAGTGAGTGCCTGCCTTGCCTCCTTTTTACGAAGTAGCTACCTTAGGTATTAGCTTGGTAGGTATCAAGGTTCGTCGACAGCATCTCAGAGAAGGAGCCTTGGCGCACGCGATCCCGAGCCTCCCACTTTCCATGTCACAGACAATCAGAAAAAGGCACGGGCTGATGCCGCTAGCCCCATAGTTGATGTTGCTTCTCCTCTTCTCTAGCGTGCATCGACATCTTGATCTAAGCCTGCAAGAGGCATGCGAGTACCTGCCGCCCATCTCTGAAGTTCCATGTCAGGGTCCTTGACTAGGTTGAATCGTAGCATGGCCCGTGCCCGAGCTGAAGAACTTCCCGTCAATGGTGCCATTGGTCTGTGCGCTCGGATTCCGCTCTTTGGAAGTTGTGGACGTTCATCTCATCTCTGGAAAGACACCCCTCATTAACCATGATCGGGAGAAGCCAGATGGAAACAAGACGATCTTCCTCAATCTGAGACAAAATGTCAAGACGCAGCAGCCGGCCGGCCCCGGAGACGCTGCTCCTTCGACGGCGCTAGCAACATATCCAACAAATTCACACCAAGATACGGTTACCCAGCTCGACACCGGCCTTTTAGCCCAAAGGGTAGTCCCAAGTCACCAGTCACCCGATAGCTAACCCCTCCAGCTGAATAATCTCCGGCGATGCACAGCACACAGGACACTAGAGGAGACACGGCATGTGCCATGATATCATGGCAGGCCCTGCTTTCCAGCCCAAACGCCCCTCATGCAATTCGGCAGTGCGGTTATGTACGTCGGCGGCTGTGAAGGGGTCCTGACCATCAACTCTCTTCCTCTTTGTCAGGATCATACCGTATGCAGCACGGCCACCTCACCGGTGCCGTCTCGCTTCCGGACGTTGAACAGAGCCTAGAACATGGCGGCGACATTATCATCAACGGCGACCATGGCCTGTTGAGCGCAACATCCTACGCAGCGATACTCCCTCGGTATCTTAAAAACAGATTGCCATGGTTGCGTGTGGCGCCCTCTGTCCAAGTGTTCATGGTAGCCAGCCTCGTCCCAGCCCGGTCATCTGTCGGCCTCTTGACGGTGAGCTACCATGCCGTGTCACCAATTTCGGCTGCTTGGACGTTCCCAGCATATCGATCAAAACCCATTGCCGCGGCTGCTAAAGAGATTCACTGACAGATGTTGTTGGGCATAGATATCAGATGCGGGGCTGATTCGTGGGATTCGCTGGCGGTTGACCACTCAGAGACTGGCTCCATTGGAACCCGATTTCTGTGCCGTCGAAGGTTGGAGTGAACTACTCTCGGCGCAGCGAATTGAGGCGTGCAGACTAGGTCTGAGAACCTTGTGGATGCCCAACCATCACCACCATCAAGACTTTGGGAGATCACCAGCCACCACCACGGTCATGTCACACGGCAAATCACCGACCTTCGATGGTCGAACGGCGAACAAAGCCATTGTGCAATGGCTTGACATCTGCCATGCTTTTTCACGGAGATTTTCGAGACAAAGCGGTTCCACTTGCACAACCTCGAAGGTCTGAATGTTGCTCGCTCTCTTTTGCACGCCTGCCTCGACGTTTCGTTTTCCCCAGATGTGATACCCCGCCTTCCATCAACATGAAGCAACTAGCGGACCGTAATCCTTTTCCCGATTCAGCTATAATCATCGAATGGTGAAGAGCTTGATCACCGTGGATCACATTCTTCTTTGCCCAACACGGTTTCCAGTACATGTTCTTAGCACGTCCAAGTTGGCAAACCTGCTGCTTCCACCCCCCGGCATGTGCTTCTCTCCCTCGCACCAAAAAGAGAGGGTTACAGAGACGCGGGAGTGTCTGTTTAACCTCTCCTCTGCATGGGGATCATCCGCAGCGGCCCTTCCCCTCTGGTGACAAGCCTCTGGGCCGCCGTGACTGGTCTGTCTGTACGAGCATATGGTGCAGGACAAGAAGGACCCGAATATTGTCGTCTCTTCGATTTCGGCAAGCTGCATTATCTGAGTCGATTTTCCCCAGCATTGACCTCCAATACTTTGGCACGAGCCTCGACTCGCTTCGTATTCGAGACCTCTTTGTCGTCCCCTGTGCCAATAAAAGTTCCGTTTTTGCCCTCCTCTTGTTCGGGACGTTATTTCCCCGAAGTTTACACAGATTCCAAAGCCTCAGCTCTCTGCTTGAGAGTTACACTCGAAAGTTCTCTTTCTCAGAACTGCACTTTGCGCGGCAGATGGTTCGTGAGGAGCCGTCTCAAACACGCCTGCCTGCCTGCCATTGACTCGAGAGAACAGTGGCTTCGACTGGCTGCTGCAGAAGCGCTCCGCGCCAATGTCTCCACCCTCAACGAAGTCGATTGAGATGAGCAAAAAAACCAGAGACAACCATTGGATTGGCCCGAGACAATGCGAAGCGAAGAAATGGAACCTCTGACGGGTCCCCCACGCTGCACGTCTCCCAAAACTTCTTCTGCATGTCAAAATGAGACCATTCCAGCAGCTTGCCTGGTTTTTATAGTGCAGTAATCCATGACAGGGACAATATGGATGATAGTAACGATACATTGGGGTTTCGTGCCAAAACCCCGCAGAGGTTCCAAATCCTGTCCAAAGAGTTACAGGTCACTTTCTTTTTGCCAGAGCGCCTTCGAAACAGCATTATGCACCTCCTGACGCGCTTGTGAGGAGGTGGTATCCACGGATCAACTGTGCCGCGGGCATACCTTCGCTCTCTGGTTATGCAGCCAGGGGAAAGCCGGGGAACTACCCTGAGCCTCTTCCTCTCACTTCATGATGTCGCTCGCTCAAAGCAGGGTGACAACCGCAGCAACAGACAATAACTTTTTGATGAAGGGATCGAGACTTAACTATCTGGCAGTAAAAACTGTCCAATGCGACATTATCACACCATCTTCCTTTCTGTTCTTTTGCACAGTACCATCCTGCTATCAGTTGAGTCTCTTGACTGCACTTTGCGATACCTAGAAACTTTTCTTGGTAATATGTAACAACGGGATCTTCTCCGGGGTTATTCTTGCGCGGCCGAGTGGTTCTCCAGTGATGGACAAGAGAGAGAGAGAGAGGGTGTCGAATTGGAGGAGACATATGAGATGCGGGGAAATGAGGGGCTAAAGCGAGGATGGTGAAATCAGGGTATGAAGATTGCTCACGCGCGAAGCAAAAAGCTCCATGATGACTGAGGCTATTGTCCGGATAAGACAATGGGAGACAAACAGAAGATCTCACATACTCATCAACTCATAAGGATGCTTTCAAAGGTCTCTGAAGCTCTCCTCACCAATCTCTCAAAATATCAACAAAAGGTTAAACAGCCTTCATTAACCCCTGCTCTCGCCTGACCTGCCCTATTGGGAACCACCAGCATCTCTCTCTCTCTCTCTCTCTCTCTCTCTCTCTCTCTCTCTCTTCTGACGACCCTCAGAGAAAGTGAGAAGATCAACCCCCCTCATTTCCACGTTGTTTTGAAAACAGTTGATCACTCTCCACAATAACCCATCAATCAAAATTCCTCCTCTCATAAAATCCGCATGCTTTCAACTTCACACCCCGAATTCACCCCGGAGCCCGGTAAGTATTTCTCTCACGTAAAACGGCTCCCTCCGGCACTAGTGTGCTGTAGGTGCTCGTAAGCAAGAACCCCGTTTCCACTTTCTCACGCCAGGGCAGGGCAGATCGAGCTATGACGACATTGAAATCCTTCTGAGCCGATAACCGACGGGGGGGCAGACTAGGTAAACAACAAGGTGAAAGGCTGATCAGACCGCTTGTTTCCTCTCTCTTGTCTCTCACGAGGGGTCGGTCATCCTGACCTTTTTTTTTTTTTATTTTTTTTCACTTTACCCCGCGCGTCGCTTCCTCTATCCGCTGCTGACCACCGCTATCCGATACACTAGGTACCACACCCCCTCAACACCAAGAAACGACAACGGGAAGAGAGCTAGCTGGCAAGCTGGGCAAGTGAGCATGTGAGCAGGAAGAAAAAAAAAATCTTTCGAGACTTGCAGATTTGTTGGACTATAACACACACTACTTTTTTTTGAAATCGAGCACTTGCCAGGGAAAGGAACTTTAAAAAAAAAAAAAAAACTCCACACAATACCCCGGTGATCTCGGCAGAGTGAACAGGATGAGGGAAAAAAAAGGATGAGTGGAATGCACAGACAGTACATACATACATACATAAGAGGCATTCCCACCAGTTCCGCTCTCTCGGTTTTTGTCTTTCTTTGTGTCTGTGGGCTGTCGGCGTCGGGCACGGACGTCATTGCGCCCCGCATCATCGGGTGCCCCGCCCCCCGCCGCTCGGCCCCCGTTCCGATCCAGTGGGTTCCACAGTTTGCCGGTTAATTAGGGGATTGCCGGGGGTGGGTGGTGGGGGAAGGGGGTTCGGTTCGGCCGGGGAATTTATTTGAGTTTGTGTGATATGAACAGGGGTGGTTTTTGATATAAATATGCTGGTGTTATATAAGAGGATAAAAAACAGAGATATCCCGTCTTTTTTTTTTCTGTCTACCTAGTATCTTAAACTTGTCATCTGAGCTTTTGTTCGGGCTTTGATCTAACTTGAGGGTGGTTTGAAAGATCCTGAACTGCTGGCTGCCTTGGATTTGAAGCACTTTGGCCAATATCTTGACTGCATTTTATCCAAGTTTGGTATAGGAAGTGGCAGGTGGTTTGGGAATTAGTCAAAACGATTTTTGAGGTTCAGGTGGTTTTCACAAATCGCGAGAGGGTTGTTGATAGATCTTGAGAAAGGGGTGTTGGAACGGGAAAAGAGTCTGGGGCCCAAATGTTTGGAGGTGGGTATGGCGAGGTGCATACCTCAGGTAGGTACATTGAGCTCTTACCTTACTTGATGTCTGCAATTGTGTGACGCATCGCCTATAGACGGCAGGCTCATCATTGATAGTCGAGAAGAAGAGGCAAATCATCATTGACTTGGTTCACGACTTTTAGCCATCATACTGACAGGTTTTCTGTCTCACCACCAACTTAGAAACGCATCTACTTCAATAAAAGCGAGTCTAGACCCTCCGATTGTCTTTCTCAATATGCACCGGAATTTCATGACTACCTTGGGTATTCTACTGACCTGCCAAAAACAGAAACATGATGTTCCGGCACGTCAGTTTTCCGAGATCTTTGGGGGGTTGACAGACAACAGACATTACTGGATGAAGGTTTTGTGTAACTGACGTCTGTCTCACATCGTGACCCGGCAGATGATGATAGCTCAAATCACACGGTTTGGCACCTACTTGAGGCACTTGGTTTGAAGTCTGAGGAAAGACGAGGCACGGCAGTAGTGTGCTCCAGGTTGTCGGTAGCGTTGGCATAACCAGTGCTAACAGATATGTAAGTAAGCCCGGAAGTCTGCCATTTTGGGCAACTGATCACGCAGCTTTATAAGTGATATCGACAAAAGATCCCTACTATCATCACTTCCTATGCGGCGGTTGACAGAATCCGTTACCGTCAACACACTTCAAGTCATGAAGTTGAATAGCCCACAGTGATACTAACCTCCCCGGTCTTATCAAGTCTTGGAACTTTGTCGTTCACCTACCTACCTAAAAGACAATTTATGCGCGAGGTGTCCAAGTAGGTTGGTCTCGAAATGCAGCCGCTTCCCAAAAAGCCAAGGGACGCCACACCTAAACAGCGCTGAAACGAACCGCCCAATAAGATGCCCAAACATCAGCAACAACCATAACCGACCCTATGGGAGACCCTGGTATTATGCAGCTGGGCGATTCACACCACATCCTTTTGCCTGCACACGGCGAGATGGGGATGGAGATGGTGGGTTGAGATCTGTCACACCGGTGCGACCTGCAGGCATTTGTTTTCAAGATGGAGGGGGCTCTGCTATTGTGACTGGTGTATGCAGAGGGATTGGTCGGGTAGGTGAGGGTGGTTTTATCTCCGGGAGTCTCCGGGATTGGGAGGAAGCAGCTAATTTGATCTGACAGGTTTGGGTGTTGGTAATGGATGGTCTGGAACCTTTTGAACCGTGGTTGTGATATGATGGGATGTGAGCCGTCAGAAGAGACTGGGGGAGTTTGGTGGTTTAATGCCGGCTTTTGGAATTGCTGATTGACAGGAGTTCGAGACCGACTCGTTTGGCTGTGCAGCTCGGGGGGTTGAATATGTAGGTCTTAGACAGCTGCATCTTCCTTCACCTTCAACATTACTATATAGGCTACCACTGCGTGTAAGGCGAAAACTGCAGTTCTTTTTCAGTGTTTCAGTTCCTTTCTTGTTGTTTCTCATCTCCATATCTTTCCCCATAAGGCTGGAGGCGGTCTGACTAGCCAAAGGGTCTTGGATATGCATACTGAGGGGGGTGTCGGTGAGGAGCAACGAGGCAAGCCATCGACCTCAGCCACTGCTTGTCTCTGCATGTCAAGCACATACATATACATATGTCAGCCCCCGAAAGTATGATCCATGTTGTGACAGCCAGATCCGACGACCAACAGTTGCCTGTCATAAGACTTTTGGGCGCACTTACAACTGCCGATGGAGACGGTGAAAAGTGCAGTTTTTGAGCTTGGTATGAGGGCAACTTGCCCGAGCAGGGTAGAATCTGTCACATTTCATGCAGCTGATAGCATACGATCAGGTCATGCTGTGTTCTCTCTTGCCAGTTCTGTTCTTGAACTGGCGCCTTGCCAGTGTATGGAAATAGTACCAAGACAGGCAAGTTCGGGGCCGGGGAACGGGAAACACAGACCGAAGTACTCACGGCCAAAGAGGCATCTGTCAACCAACCAGGTTCTAGCCTTGGCCTGTCAAACTTGACAGACCTCATGCCCGCCAAGAAACCAGTCACTCTACGTCACTTCATCCAGTGACAGGTTCCTTTCATCTTTCGCCAGTCGCCTTTTATACCGCAAATTGTCAGCACATAGCCTTGGTGTAAAATAGTTGATGTTTGGCTTCGAGTTCAAGACTGACCATGCCCTTGTGTGACGCAGAGATGTTGAGGATTGAACTCAGTTAAGTAATCGAACCCCCCCTGTGAGGCGTTATTGGCATCGTTCGTCGCCCTTTGTTTGAGGACTGGCAATGGCAACGTTGCATATGCAAGTGACTGAACCTGACCGATGAGTATCATAAGAACCCATAGAAAAGAGTCTTAAGAGCTAGGTGGTGATGGCAGCACTTGGGCTGGTAGGTTTTTGGCGAGTTTAAACTGAAACTTGTGGTGACGTGAGCTTGGTGGTGAGAAGGAGCTCTAGCTGGGGATTTGAGAATGAGACCGTGTTGTGAGCAAACTCTCCCAGGAAGGAGCCCACCCAACCGCACCTTCCTCCCCATATATACCACCAATCTTTCTCAAACCTCCGCCAATTCAATTGGCACCTGACTGTTCGGTTGGTACAGCAGTCAGAAGCGATTATGGAACGCCTGTTGGGCATTATACATGTCACAGAATGTACAGGTTCGATTCCAGGTCGAGACAATCTTTGATCACAAGCCCTTGACACCGGCTCTAAAATTGAATGTCAAATTGAATTCTTCAGTAATCTTGATCTGATACTGATGGTAAAACCTGAAAAGGTTTTCGTAGCCAGTGGGGGTAGGGGTACCTGGGCGCTGGTGAGCTTTTTGCAATTTTCACTCTTGTTATCAGAATAACAAGATAATCTTTTTTTCTTTTCTTCTCAAGAACGCAGGCTGGTATATATTAGAGCTTGATCTATTTACCACCGCCTCTCCTCCTTTATTAAATGCTTACAACCTCGCCCCCTCATTCTCCGCCTTCACCTCCACCATCAACTTGCCTGTATTCTTGCCCGTGAACAGCCAGTCAAACGCCTCCTCCGCATTCCGGACACCACCCTTGACAATCGTCTCCTTTCTCTTCATCTTCCCCTCAGCCAACCACTGTGCCAATTGCTTCCTCGCAGAGTCATACTCATTAATGTAGTCAAAGACAATGAAACCCTGCATCTTGATGCGCTGGGTGATAACATTGAAGAAGCTCGCCCCTGGCCCCTTCTTCTCCGCGCTGTTGTACTGCGAAATCCCACCGCACATGACGAACCTCGAAAACTGCGCCGCTCTCGCCATGGCCAAGTCCAGAATCTCTCCACCGACATTGTCAAAGTAGACGTCCACAAACTTTGGCGTCGCCTCCTTGAACTTTTGGCGGAAGTCAGCGGCCTTGTAATCGAGCGCCTCGTCCAACCCGAGCTCCTCCTTGAGCCACTGGCACTTTTGCGGGCCACCAGCAATGCCGATCACCCTCGCGCCCGCAATCTTTGCGATTTGCGCAGCTACTGATCCGGTAGCGCCGGCGGCGGCCGAGACGACGACCGTGTCGCCGGCCTTGGGCTGGCCGATCTTGGTCATGCCGAAGAAGGCAGTCAAACCAGTCGACCCGAGCACACCGAGGAGATCGGTGAGCTTACCTCCCTGGGGGAGGTCGTACGCCTTCTCGACTTGGGAGTCGGGCATGATGGCGAGGTCTTGGATGCCGCTGGCGGAAGTGACGATGGTTCCGACAGTGAATTTGGCCGACTTGGAGGCGATCACACGGGAGACGGTGAGGGCGCGCATGACCTCGTTGATTTGAACGGGGGGGATGTAAGAGCGGCGGTCGTCGAGCCAGCCGCGCATGGCTGGGTCGAAGGAGATGTAGAGGGTCTCCAGCAGGACTTGGCCATCTTGAAGATCGGCTTCTGTGGGGGCCGGGGAGGACTTGAGGGAGAAGGTCTTGCCCTTCACGATGGGGCCAGAGGGGCGCTCCGAGAGGACGAGGGAGGTGTTGGTGTTTGAAGACATGATGGGTGGTTTGGTCAAGTGTGTTATGGATTGTGTTTGTACAAGAAGACACAATGAGTTGAGAAGTATGAGATTAAGAGGTTATGATGAAAGAGGAAGTGAGGTGAAAGGCAACTTATATACCTTCTCAATCTTATAGTGTAAGCAGTGTCATAAATACTCCCCCCTTCTTTGCCCCCCTCCTGTCAACTTGGCGGTCGGTGGAGCACGTTGATGGTTACCCGCTCCATCCCCTCGCCTGCACTGAAGGAACCATCAAATTCTCTGCATTCGAATTCCTTCGCCCGCGTTTCAATTCCACTTGCAAGCTGTCTGCCAAACATTCTCCGCAGTTGGACTTTTGACCGATACTCGCCCCCGCAGAGGCCCCTCTATCCGCAATCGTCATAGAAACCGGAGGTGTGCCGGCTTGGCTTTCGCCAGCTACCGAGGCTTGTTTCTTTTGAATGGCAGTGTAACCCAGCGTTTTGACAATGCCTAGGTTGGTGATGTAAGCTTCCGAACGCTCCTTAATTGCCTTAATTATGTAAGTACCGCCGCGGCGGTACCGGAACACCGTATCTTTTATGCAGCTGGAGCTCTTTGTTCGGAGGGTTGTGGGTTATATCTTTGGTGGAGTGATTCGAAACCCGAAGTCCGTGTTACACTGCTGCACTTACCGCCCTTACCAATGGCCTTATAAACCACCAACAGCATAGAGAATGGCTTTACCAATTAGACCGTCGGCTATCAATTGTTCCGTCTCATTTTAAGGAGTATCTCCATTCAACATTGATCGAGGATACAAGAGACTTAACAGTAAATTAGGGGTGAGCTGGATGCTGCCATAACCTCCATCACACATGAGTCCACACAGCCCCCCCCTGATCCTTTTGTTTACGTTCTTCTCATGTTGTATAGAAACACACCTCAAAACTTCTTTTCTATTCCCGAACCCATAGTAGTTTTAAACCCATCCGCTTTCCCAAATGCAAAAAAAGATGTGTTCCGCCTATGTACAGTTATATGTGTTTTTCCCTCATTGATAATGTTAGTAGTACAAATGGCTGGCCCGAGTTCCACCCCCGGAGCCAAGCCTTTTTAGACTTGGAGATCTAGATCGTGGGTATTTTGTCTACACAGTCTATTTCTTTCTTTTCAGAGTCTTGACAGCCATTTCAACAAGACCGTCCTTGGCCTCGCTGTCTGGGAATGGCGCAATGGCATCGATAGCCTTCTGTGCATAGTCCTCAGCCAGCGCCCGTGTTTGCTCGATACCATCGCTTTGCGCAACCAAATTGCGTGCCTAGAAAATAGTATGTCAGCGATTTCCTACTTGGGACAACGTCAGGAAGGAGAACCCACCTTGGCAACATCACCCTCCCTCTCAAACTTCCTCCCAACCAACGCGCCGAGCTCTGGCATCGTCTTCCACGCAAAGAGCAATGGCGCGGTGGCCAACCCCAACTCCAGATCAGCACCCGCTGGCTTACCCAGTTCCTGCTCGCTCGTGGTGTAGTCAAGCATATCATCCACCAACTGGAACGCCAACCCAAGGTTCTTGCCATATGCATACGCCGCATCCACGGTCGCCGCATCACTTCCGCCCAGCAGCGCCGCCGCGCGACAACTCTTGCTGATCAGCGACGCTGTCTTCAGGTAGGTTTTTTGGAGGTAGTATGTCAGCGTCTCCTCGGACCACCGAGGATTCCTCTCATCCCGCTCCGTGTTCTTCAGCTGCATGAACTCGCCCTCGACTAGGTTGGCAATGACTGTAGCCAACAGCTCAATGACCTCCGCATGACGCAACCTCGCCAGAGCGACTGACGCCCTCCCAAGAAGGAAATCACCCGCCAGCACAGCCATCTTGTTACCAAATTCAAGGTTGGCAGACGGCGACCCTCTCCTAGACTCGGAGTGATCAATCACATCATCGTGGAGCAGTGAAGCGGTATGAATCAACTCGGTGATCTCGGCGAGCCTCCTTTGCGAAGGGAGGATATCGGGATGGTCGTTCGTCTCGGCTTCGGGAGCAACGGCTGTCGCGGATGGATTGAAGTCGGAGAGGACGGCAAGCGGAGAGATGGAGCTGTCGATGCCCATTGAGGCTTGAAGGGTGGCCTGCTGCCTCTGGGGCGCCTTGGGGCAGAGAGAGGTCGCTCGCGACATGAGCAGGACTATTAGTGGCCGGACATGCTTGCCTTCGGCCTGTGTGTAGTACTTTGCTGCTCTGTCCAACGAAGGGTGGCCGGACCCGAGAAGTTTTCTGATGTTGCCAGTCAAAAACTTCATTTCCTTGGCGACGATACGGAGAGGGTCAACAGAGGGCATGTCCCCTCTGGTGGCGCGGGTGATCGCATTGTTGACGATGTTGCCGGCGACGGAGACAGCGGCAGCCCAGGCGGAGGAGTCTCGTCTTCCGGTATGGAGGAGAGCGCGCGACTGGGCTATCCTAATGTCGAGGGATGCTGTGGATCTAAGGCAAGTAGAACAGGTTGGTGTTCTTGTCGTCGTCGCCCTTGAAAATGTTGACAGGCGAGGAAGCCGGCTGACCCCGCGCACCATTGTAGGCGCCTGCATTTCTTTTGGAGGGGAAGCTTCCCGTACACTCTTGTCCCGGTTGAATCCTCCTCTTTGAATGTCTAATTGGCCTCTGTCGGTTACTGTATGGTCATCTGTTTCACCGGGAGGAATTCGACACCGAGGTTCTCCTCCGAAAGCCGTGATCTCCGGCCCTGTCGTGCGAAAGATTCAGGACGCACTGGTTGCTGCAGGCCGGTCTTGTGGGTCCCGAAAACTTCCTTTCCGATAATTTTTTGGCATCCGGTTCTTCAGAAGGTGGCGTTTCGGCTTGCGGTGTGGCTGGTGTGACGGTGGGTGGGTCGGGTGCCTGCATGCAGCTTGGACGCTTGGCGATCCGTCATACCGGGCCGCATCAGTTGGAGCTCACACAGCTGGATGGTGTAGCAAAACATTCTGGCTTGGTCTTTGTCTGTACATTACCTTATCATCGCCAACACATATCGGGGATTTCACATCTATAGAACTCACCATGGTACTCCTCACAATGACTCCCTCTATTGTGGAGGCCCTACAGCTTTGGGACGGTCTGGGTTGCCCCTCCAAAGACAAGCTCCAGGCAGCCGAAGCCGACCTTACACTCGAAGACGCCGCTGTCGGCAAGCCGATCCTACATTCGCAAATCATCGAGCTCTGGTCGATACTCAGAGACGCCGGGCACAAGGGACATAGTTTGGAAAATATGCTGAAAGGCGCCTGGGTTTACGTCCCACCACCGCCACCAAAGCCAGAGCCAGTACGTAGCGCCCTTGAAACCGGGCGCCGGCATGTACTGACCAAGTCACAGTCAAACGAATACAAAGCCTTGATGGCCCGTCTACGGCGCGAAGAAGAGCAACGAGCCTACGAACGAATGACGAACCCACCGCCTCCGGTCGAAACCTTTGCCCAGCGATTCCCAGCCGCGAACATGGCCAAGAGCTTTGCGGCTGTCAACCGAGTGACGGACGAGAAGGACCTGGGCGACGACGATGTTACATATAACGATGTACACCGGCAGCTGATGCTGATTCTGAATTTCACGGTCAGTATCCTCGGCGTTGCAGGCACCCTCTGGGTCCTGGCCAGGTGGTGGAGTACGCCAGCGAGACTGTTCTTGACCATGGGTGGGAGCCTGTTGGTTGGGATAGCAGAGATCGCCGTGTACTCGGGGTACATATGGCATCTGGGGGAAGCAAAGAAACAGGATAAGAAGTTTAAGGAGGTGAAGCAGGTCGTACAGACTTGGGCTGTGGGTATGAACGAGAAAGAGGAGGCCACTGTTATTGGAAACAAGAGCTTGGTGGATGAAAACACAGACCTCCGAAAGCGAAAGAAGGAGACGGCAACGTGAACGATTTGTAGTTCCCTTTTTGTTTCTAAATACCCCTTTCTAATCACAATGTTTTGGATTTTGAATTCGATGTCGCGAAGAATGGCAATTGCAACTTTTCCATGGGGCACCTTTAACAGCGGACATGGGTCTAATTGGGTGGGGCTGGTCCGCGTCATGGCGCGCTACGGGACCTGACGCGCCGAACGCGTCCTGCGCAACGCGATTGTCAATTCTGACCCATGTCCACTGTGAACTTTCTTGCTCCGTACAACTCGAGATCTTGGAGATTTTGGCGCAAATAATCTTCTTGGCAGCATTTTTATCTACTATACCGCCCATTTCTCTGTTATCCCAACGACTTTTGCGCGCCGTCATCCTGTCTCTGCCCGAGTCCTAGCAAGCGCGACAATGTCCCTTGATCCGTCACTAGACTTGGCCCTCGAATCGGCAACGAGTCTGCCCCGTCCGCGCAAAAGGCCACTACGAACCTATGGCCGTCAATCCGCCTCTACGAGGTATCAAGACCAAAAGACTCGCCAGGTCAAGAAGCAAAAGATCGTGACGCAGGAGGAGGACCAGGAGAATCAGGTGCCGGAGCCAACAGAGGAGTCGCCAATACCGACGCTGCCAGAACCTCCAAAGCAGGTATCGACGATACAAAAAAGGAAGGGCGGGTCGATAATGTCGTATTTCAAGCCACTGCCTCTGTCTACTCAACCAATTTCGGATGCCTCACTATCACCAGCCACCCCGACGACACTCTCCGACGCGCCAGAACTCGTCGACGATCCCAAATCAACGCCTCCATCTTCCCCGCCATCAAGCGCGCTGTTCAAGAGATCAAGAGAGAGGCGGAGATTACAAAGCAAAGTGACGATATGCTCCCTCCCCGGTGTCGCCTTTAGTCGAGAGCCTTCACCAGCGCCTGTCGTGACTTCGGATGGGGAGGAGATATATGACCAGATTATTGTGAGGGGCGACTGGGCAAATGAAAACGACACGACGAGCGAGATATCGGAGGACACAAGGTCAATCACCACGGAAACAGGCGAAAGGAAACGGGCGCCTTTGAAACAGAAACAGATGGTCCAGACGGTGCTGAATCTGTCAATCAACAGGGACCCGGGGATCCTGATATGCAAGGACTGTGGAGTTTTGTACAATCCGTTGAACGAGCAGGACAGGAAGGAGCATAAGCGGCAGCATGCGGCTCATGTGAGGAGTTTGAAGGCGAAGTCGACATCATGACTTTATATCAATGTTTGGGATCATACATAATAGGGCGAATTGGTGTCATGCGACTGTTACCTCAGGATTATTGCTTGGTTTTTAACTTGTTTTACTCATGGAATGGCGTCTGTAATATCCGGTGTTGGTGGTTGGCGGGACTGGTTTACACAAGTAGAAATACCCCTGAATGGATTACAAAGAATAATGGACACATTAACCAAGAATCAACAATCTTGGCCGGAAAGGGAACGTTTTAGCGAACTGCGGTCGATTGATCTGCTAATTGGATCGACTCGTGTAAGTCGAAATGCCCGGCTTTGTGAGGGCCGATTGACTGGAGTGGTGTGGCGGTGACATCATGACACTCCTTTCGCGCACCGTTGCACGATGCAAATTACGATAGTGATGAACAGCTGATTTGATAGCTTCAGATGGGTGTTTTCTTCAGATAAATTGGTCTTAGTCATCTATCCTTCGTTTTCTCCGACTTTCTGTCTAACAATCAATTGAACAAGTCAGAGCACACAAACACCAAAAACCGCAACCATGGTCCATCAACACGGCGACCACCATGATATTCCCGACCATTCGCGAGTGAAGCGGTATTCCTTCCCCCCCTCGCCCCTTTTGAGATCTTCTTTACAGATGCTAATATGTTGATCATAGAGTGGGCGGCTGGCTCCCCACCGACCACCGCATCCATCAAGAATGGCTCGGCCGCACCATCGAGCGCGCGCACAAACGCTCCGGGCCCCCCGAGGAGACCAAGCTCATCCCCGTACTGCAGGAGTTCAAGGACCTCATAGAAAACAATGCCAGAATTTACATGTACTTCAACCAGATGTGGGACGAAGTCCCCCGGCGTCCTCCTTACAACAAGGACCCCACCGGCCAGAGCCAGATCAGAGACTACAAGCACATGCTGGCGGTGCTGAACGAGGTGTTTGGTCGAGCACCAGAATGGACAGACGCTGCGGCTCACGCAGGCATGGTCGGGGTGCCGATGGCAGCCATCTTTGACTACGCGATGGGCACGCCGAGCGGGCATGCCGCCTTTTTGGACCCTGATGTGAACAAGATGCTAAAGAAGATCATGAATGAGTGGGGGAAGTACCTCAAGGTAAGCCACACCCTCCTTTCCTTTTTAAACCACACAATAATCCCAACACTGGCATCCTTCTCCAGACCCCCGAATCCGCCCAAGTCCTCGGCGACCACACCGCCGGCTGGTTCGGCGAAACCGGCTACAAAGACCTCATGGAAGTAGCCAACGTCCCGACCTCCACCGCCTTCAAGTTCGAAGAAATGTACCAGTGCGACCCCTCCAAGAAGCACTACGGCTTCACCTCCTGGGACGACTTCTTCACCCGCAAGATCACGGACAAGTCCCGCCCCGTCGCCTCCCCCGACGACGACAGTGTCGTCGTCAACAGCTGCGAGTCCCGCCCTTACTGCGTGGCCCGCGACGTCAAGCTCCGGGATAAATTCTGGGTCAAGGGGCAGCCCTACTCCATCCTCGACATGCTAGCCCACTCACCCTTATCCGACAAATTCTCCGGGGGAACGATCTACCAAGCGTTTTTGTCTGCTTTATCCTACCACCGCTGGCACGCCCCGATTTCTGGAACCATCAAAAAGGCGTTTGTCGAGGACGGCACGTATTTCAGTGAGCCGCTGATGTTTGACCAGAGCGGGAAGGACGGTGGAGACAAAATCGATATTGACACCAAGGGGATACAGGGGGCGTTGGGGTATCTCACTGCGTTGGCGACGAGGGCGATTATTTTCATCGAGGCGGATAACCCCAAGATTGGGCTCATGGCGTTTGTCGGGGTGGGGATGGACGAGGTGAGCACGTGTGAGATTACGGTGAAGGAGGGGCAGAAGGTGAAGAAGGGGGATGAGTTGGGCATGTTTCACTTTGGGGGGAGCACGTATTGCTTGGTGTTTAGGAAGGAGGTCAAGTTAAGCGGTTGGCCGGATGTGGGGGGGTACCAGGAGAAGAATGTGAATTTTCCCGTGAGGGGGAAGTTGGCGGTTGTTGAGTAAGGTAGGAGGGTGGTTGAAGGGCCCGGAGACTGGAGGGAGGTTTTAAGGGGGGCTGTCATGGTGAGGGAACTTGTAGTAGCATAATAGTGTTTTCTAAATACAAAGAAGAAAAAGTAATGATACTTGAATGTATCGCGCTGGAGGTGGACCATCTTTGTACGTTGCACATGAAACTATACCAAATTCTCGATAAGATTAAGAAGATCAACATGTTTTCCTCAAGATTCGGCCTCGTGCTCGCCCTATGTAGACCAATGCTGGAACCCTCAATGCGAGGCTGCTCGACAAATGTATATAACGCCACAGCAAGCCCGAATGTTGACAAAGATATCTCAATTACAAAGTAGATCTGTCGGTTTTGGTATCGAAACCAAGGACCTTCCTCTGTACGGAGGTAGCCTCCATCTACCTACAAGCTACTTATTGCGTAACGCAAACCCTTTGACGAGAGTTGAGGGAGGATGCTGTGATGATGAATGAGGCTTTAGATCGTGGCTTGATCGCGCCCGAGAAGTGAAAGGCCTAAATCCAAAAGAAAAGTCCATAATGGGCTTATTCGTCTGGAATAGCACGATGGGCGTACATCTATTCCTTCTCACCAAATAATCTGTGCTCTTTAGACCACAGCCAACACATGATGCAAGAATTAAGAGATCGAGTGTCTTTTGTCGAAATGGTTGCGACTACGGTCAATAGACACAACATCACCACAAGGATGTTTCACCAAAGGTGGTCAAGCCTATTCACACAGCAACAAAAGACTTCGAGATACATCAAATCAGCGCTTGTGGCCAGTTAAACGAGCAACTGACACTAAACTACACTATCAAACATGATTTCTTTTTTTTTTGTGGTTGTTTTCCTTTTTCCATCTTTTGGTCTCTTTTCTTGCTCCTTTTCCATGATAGACTCATCACCCTCCAGAGCATGATGCTTAGGTATCGAACTCAACCCCAGCCATGTAAAACTCCAGTCCCAAACTCCGCAAAAGACATTAATCCCAGGTATGAATTAAGCAATGTCTACTCCCAGATCCCACCCAGGCTGTTATCAGTCGGAATATGACTCGTCCTCGACCGTGGCATGCAAGTTAGAGGGACCAGAGGACCCCATGGACTCAGGTACGGACTCCATGGGCTCAGACTCAGACTCGGGCGTATCCTCCTCGAAATCTGTGGCGTCCTCGGCAGAAACAGGAAGCCAGGAAGACGAGCTCGATGTTGACTCGATCTCGTCGCTCGCCTGTCTCCTATCTTTGATCTTGTCAGAGGACACTGAAGTCACCTTCGCAGGCTTAGTCTCAGACTTTTCCAACCTGGTAGCCGATTCCCTCTCCGCAGCTTCCCGGGCAGCCCAGCTCTTCACAGAAAACATCCTGGTGTCGTAGGGGTCAGAATCCTTAGGTGGCCGAACGATCACTGTTTCTGACACCGAGGGGGGATCCATTGCCACTGGAGGGCGAGGGCCGAGGGGTGTTGAGACTTTAGCCAAGGTCGGAGAGCGTGGCTGGGCTGAACTCTTCAGTCCGCCCAATATAGCAGAAAGTAGCTTCGCATCCTGCTCATCAAGTTTTATCTCGTGCTTAGAAAGCACCTCCTGGCTGACCCGCTTCTCATTTTTTCTCTCCTCTGTGGCCGACTGCCCATCCACCCTCTTCTGAGTGGCCAGCTCTTTGCCCTTGCCGTTCTTGTCAGAAATCGACTGGTCACCCTTTCCATCATCTTCAGGCTTCTCTAGTATCACACCGGCAAATTCGGAAATGAAGTCGAGTCGGCGTTGGAACTCCTGGCGCCGCTTCTCCTTCTTCCACTCGCGCTTGATTTTCGGGTTATCCTCAGAGTAAGCTTTACCCAGGAACTCGCCGGGAGCCTTGCCACCGCCGAGCTCATCAGAAGTGCCGTGGGCGACTTGGGGTTTCTTGCAATCGCAAGGCTTGCCAGACTCACGCAGTGTATGGCAACAGACATGATAAGCATAAAATCCGCCATGTGCACAGCGGCAAAATACCGATGATCCGCAACGCGCATCATGAAGCAACCTGATGAGCTCGCACGCCTCAGCCGCCCCGAACTTGTGCTCTTTCAAAAAGGCGCCAAGAATTTCCAGGTAAGTTCCAGAGACACCTTCTTGCTTGTCTCGGATGGCCGCGCAGTCGCATTTAATCTTGTGACCCAGAAAACGTGTCATCGAAGAAGCGCAATCGTGCCTCAAAATAGCCCTGACTGCAGTGCAGGCACATTTTCCAATTGGAAAGCACCCTGAATGATGAAATTCCGCGACTTTGCCATCGAGCCAACGCATTTGGGAGCGCGAAATAAAGGATGAGCAAGCCCTACCCAATGTGGATTTATCCCCAAGGACTTCCACCGGAGTGGGCTCAGCTGCCTGTTTTCCATCGTCTCTGGTCATGGTGGCGCCAGCAGGATCGGGGAGACCCTTGATCTTTGCGGCATGCCCGAGTGTGAAACGCTTCTGTGCGGAACTGAAGAGCATGCTGGATTCTCTGGTAGGGCTATGCTCCATGAGCTCCTTTCCTTTGTTTTGGGACACCTCGGTATGTTTTCCAGAGGTGATGACGGGCTTCCACAGGTTGGGATGGAGCATCGGGGCCTGGAACGGGCGGGATCCTTCTGCCGGGGTATACTTGACAGTGAGCATCCCGTTATCGTGAGACGCCTTGAGTTCCTGTCCACTAATAGGCAGCTTTGCTGAAGCACCTCTCACCTTTTCTTTCTCCACCTTGAATACTGGCGGTCTCTGGAGGAGTTGTGGGTTGCGAAGGCCATGAGTGTTCGGTTTCGCTTGGAGCTTACGCCCAAAGCAGTCGACACCAAGAGGTGGAAGATGCATTGTGTCCTGCTTGCTTTGCAAGTTGGTGCCCTGCTTCGGGGCAGTGGTTGACGCATCTAACGCGCTTGGGCCAGCCAAGATCCGGTCCTTGAAGAGGCCAGTGATGGGGCCTCTCTCAGGCTCCTTGACAGGGACCTGCTTGGAAGACTGGCCGGTGGTAGCTCCGTTGGTGGTAACCATGCCGGCCGTGTTGGTCTTCTGTTCGGTGAGTGGGATATCAGACCCAAGGGCACTGTAGCCCATGCCTGTGGGATTCATGAAAAACCCAAAGTCATTGGAGGGTGCGTATCCGTACAGGGTGCCGTACCCAGCATATGAGGTCGGCATGGGATATGAGGTCGCCATGGGATATGAAGTCGCCATGGGATATGAAGTCGGCATGGGATACGAGGTCGGCATGGGATGAGCACCTTGAAACATCTGGTAAGGACCAGAGGTCATAGGGTAAGCGCCTGCGCCCAAAGGCATCATCTCGGGGATTGCGGCGGTGGCAGGAGCCTGGCGCTTTGGCTGGAGGTACTGAACGGTGTCGACACAGCGAATCTCGGTCCTATCCTTGAGAAGGTGATAGGCAGACTCATCGAGCTCGGGCTCGATAACAACACCCGACGGCAGCATATGCTTGACCAAAAACGTCAGGTCCATGTACTCGTCAATGCCAAAGCCGCGACGAGCGTTTTCGATGAGCTTGGCATAGGTGGTCGGCATTCCGATGATGCGAGCTCTCTCGCCATAGCTGAGGATCATGTGCTGGTCAACCCAGTCGTCACGGATAGGGACTCGAGCATTGCTGGAACCCCACAAGTGGCTGTTATCGAAGCTACGATGAGCCATGACTGCGCTTGATGGTGGCGTTTGTTGCTTAATCGATGTCAGCGATCAGGTCGGTTGAGTGAAAATGGGGAAGGAAGAATGACGAAGGCAGTAAGAAAGTATTGCTGGTGGTAAGAGAGTAGGTAGGAGCACCAAAGGGTGCGGAGGAGTATCTGTATTTGAGGAAGGTACCAGGAAAACAGGCAGAGGAAGGCGCCACGCAGTCCGGCAGTCGAAGCAGTGGGAGGAAAAGCCGAAGAGACTCCCCGGCTCCAAGAAGAGTCGTCAATATCTACTACGTACCTTGATTTTGCGGATGCGGTCGCTGCTGCGTAGCTCGCAGGTTTGCCGGTTGCAGATTCGTGAAAGATGGGTAAGAGGTTGGCAGATGGGTAGTGGGAGGTCGAGGTTGTAGCTGAGAAGATCTGCCTCTGGCGGTTTGGAGGTGTTGGTTGTTGTGCGGGAGAGAAAATCATTGCAGATGGGAGAGTGCCAAAGGCGAGCAATAAATAGTGCTTGACGGCGAGATGGGACGAGATTGCAAGATTCCATGCCCTTCCAATCACCCACCCAAGAGCAAGTGAACAGGTGATAGATAAGGACGATAAGATATCACCGAACAGGCAGAACTGCGAGTATGGCTTCAGTGAGGGAAGGAGCGACCTGTAGAGTTTTCCATTGCGTATATACCTCCCTACATCCCGAGCGGCCAGCTGCCTGAAGCAATTTTCTCATTACAAAGAGCAGACTCCGCAGTGGTCCGCCCTCCTGTCACGGGCATATGGGATGAGAATCAAGACACTAAAAAGGTATTCATTTCCAGCATAAGCACCCCGATCCGGGTATCTCATGTGCCCTGGCAGTATACAGTAAACATCTCTTAAGAGACATGGAAGCCAAAGGCTTAAATAGCATCCCCTCTCTTCCATAATGGACAACTCACTTCACCAACCCTTGATATACCTCGACCTTAGCGACATCAAATCCCCAGGATGCTCAAACACGGCCTACTTATGAGCAATCACCATGTACTATCACAAACCCTCAACAAACAACCATCCAAATAACTACCATAAGTCTACCTCTCCCTTGATGACCCTAAGGAAAACCCAAAACCACCATACCCCACGCTTCCAGGTTCCGTAACCTTTCCCCAGAAACACTCAGTCATTGAACACTATCAAGACCCTTTCGTAGCTCTCCTACGTGGTGTCCCTGTCCTGCCTAAGCTCAGGCCTGATAGTTCCTAAATTCAATATACATAGCAAAAGTCCTTCCCACACGTGCGTATACCAACAAACAGTTTCAAGGCAAACAGTTCCAATTCAAACAAGACCATTCTTTTCCAATCGAGACAAAAAAAAACTAAAATGCACCAGCGGAAAAAGAAGCAGTCTCATTAGATGGAGTCAATGAGTCCGTTTGCTCAAATAGGTAGCATGTCATCACTAAGCACAAAACATTTGCCCTGGTATCATGAAGACTATACTCCAACCCAACTTCTCTTTCCAATGCGAGTATGTGTAGTAGTAGATGAACCGAAACAATTAATCACTACGAAAAGATACCAAGAGATACACACCAGAGTCATTCATCCTTCTTGAAATTACTCCCTATACGCAATCACATCCAACAAAATGAATCAAACCATTTAATTCTATGCATCAAGTATCTCGTGCTCGAACCCATAAATCTCGTGCTTCGTTCGTCATCCCGCCACTCATAATATTACCCAGTACAAAAAAAACCATCCAATCCAATCATATCCAACCAAATGCCCCCCCCATGACCATCACATATCCCAAGCTCATCGCGGGGTATTTCCCAAATTTCCAGCATCAAAAACCAAACCAAAAAATACAACCTATGCAAATGCAGATATGCAAGCTATGCAATTCATCAACCCTCTTCATTACGGTCCCTTCCCTCCTAAGCAGTCCTCTTCTCGGTAATCGCCTGCCCCGTTGGCTTGCCCAGAATGAAACCACTTCCCGGTGCTCCAAGTTCGAACACCTTTTGACCTCTCACCCACGACTCCCTCACTCTACCCTGGAATTGCTTGCCCTCCCAGGGTGACACCTTGTTCTTCCACCTCATCTCGCCACTCCTCAACACCCACCTCTCGTCCGCGTCAAACACGCAAAAGTCGGCATCATGACCAACCTTGATTGCACCCTTGCGGTGGTAGAGGCCGACCTGCTGGGCAGTGGCTTGCGAGCACATCCTGACCATATCGACCAAGTCGGGTGCTGGTAGGCTATGAGTGGCTCTGTCGGTAGCGATGGTGTGTAGGATGGGCAGACCAAGGCCAACGGAGGAGATGCCGCCCCAGGCAGCAAAGAAGTCACCTTGATTTGTGTTTGTGATGGGGTGGGAGCGTTGTGTGGGTGCGGGGTTGGTGTGGGTTATGGCTGTGGTGATGCAGCAAGAGATGGTGGTGGAGGATAGGGGGTCTGCTTGCTCTTCTAGAGGAGATGGTGACTCTGATGGAAGAGACATGACCACACCAGAGTCGTGGGACTTGAGTTCTGGGCGCAAGTGGGAACACGACTTAGGGTCATGATCATGTTCTGAAGGCAATGTCATGTCGACACCAGAGTCGGAGTGGTGCATGCTCGGCCGGAGGGAGTTACCGTCCACAGTCTGGAGGTGGGGTGGGAGAAGCTTGAGCTCCGGTGTACAAGGGCTGTGGTCGGAGACAATGGTCTTGATGCAGCCCTCCCCTTGTGCTTCGACAATCTCTTCCCAAAGACGATCTTGGTTGGTTTGGGATCTAATAGGAGGGCAGCACTTGTGACGAGTGTCGCCATCCTCGATGTCATCTGCCGCAAGGCCGAGGTAGTGGAAGCAAGTCTCAGCCGTGATGTTGACGCCATCTTTTCTGGCCTTACGGAGGATAGGAATGGCTTCCACTGCGGACAGATGGACGATATGAAGGTGAAGCTTGGGTGCCAGCGAAGCAAGAGAGACGATCTCCTCAATGGCATATGTCTCAAAGGCTGGGGGCCGAGACTCCAAGAAAGTGCTGTAGCTGAAGAGGTCACCCTTGGGGGCGAGAGGTGGGTCTGATATTTGAACGTTGTCACCCACCGAGGCGGTGATTGGGGGAAGCATCTCGGCATGGAACATCAAGGTAGTAGGGGAATCCTTGAGGGCGGTCATGGCCAAGGCAATGTCTTTGGATGACACGGCTGGGAACTCGTCGACCTGTGATTGGGTTAGCCGACTCACTGGATGGCTGACATAACCTGATAGGATAGGCCGAGATGACTTACACCAGAGTCGATAAGAAAACCCTTGAAGCCACGGACACCGGCCTCAACCAGCGGGAGCAGCTCGCCTGCATTGCCGGGAATGACACCTCCATAGAAACCGACATCGACCCAGCATTGACCCTGGCTAGCACGAAGCTTCTCTTGGAACCCTGCTAGGGTGGTGGTGGGCGGGATGGCGTTCAGCGGCATGTCGACAACGGTCGTGACGCCGCCAGATGCGGCCGCCTTAGTACCCGTGTTGAAACCCTCCCACTCGGTACGGCCCGGCTCGTTGAGGTGGACATGGGCGTCGACCAAGCCGGGCAGTAGGAATTTAGGGCTGAGATCATGGTATGTGGTGTTGGAAGGGAAAGAGCTTCTCGCCAAGACTTCACGGACTACGGAGAGGATCTTGCCAGTCACTGATGACACCGTAATGGTAGCTGGTGTGAGAAGGAGAGTGTCATCTGGGAGTGTGATGATGGTGTTGGTCGAGGCTAGCACCACAAGTGGCTCGCTGTGTTGGAGGGTAGTAGCCATGTTGGAGAGGTGTGTCGATATTTCCAAAGCCACGGTCGAAGGGGTCAAGGCAATTCAGAAGGGGCAGGGGATAAGGATAGCAGATGCCAGGCTATTGGGAAGAGGAGAGATTCTTATCTCTGGGTTGCGGGAGCGTGCGGCGGTGCGGGACACACTTGATAAGAAGCCGTGAGACGAGTGAAAGAAAAGGTTGCACGACGCAGTAGGTGAGGGATGGGGGGTGGTGGTAAGCAAGATACAAGATCTTGGCCGGCGGGAGTCAATGATCAGATGGAAAAGTGAAGATAAGATCCGAGTAACCAACATGGGCAGAGCCAAAAACATATATAAAGAGAAGGAAGGAAAAGGGGGAATATCCGGCACGAGGCCTTTCCGGCCTTGTTCTCTGCTTCCAATCTTTCGACAGGCAAGAATGGCAATGCCCTGGACCTCACCTAATCCACACCATCCACAACCAACACGCAGTCAAATACCGAGAATAGCCCCTTCCTACCTTCCAGACCGCCCTTCCCGGAAGGCAGATTCCCATATCCCCCATAACTACACTTGTTGCGGTCTCGGAATCGCATTGTCGTATGCAGCAGCACAGGAACGAGGTCATTATCACAGGATGGCCCGCCCAGCTGATAAGGCGCTTGGTGGATCTCTTTTCAGATGCCACGACCCTGGCCGCCACGACCTTATCTCCCTCCTACGATTGGCTGTGCTCGTTAAGATCGGATGCGGCCGGGCTGTGCTGGGTTCACGCCCTGTCGATCAGTGACTGAAAATGACGGCACGCCCTTTCTTTTGTAAGCAGGGACCGCCCCTTCTAGCCCCGCACATTCTAGACCCCACCGGGTGCGGCAGGCAGACCTGTTTCCTCTTTTGGCGGGAACCCGAAGCTATCATGAAAGAGTCCCCTCACGCTTGCGAGTTTTGATCGAGTAACGATCGAGTAAGCTTCTAGAAGGATGCGGATCTGATTCGCTGGACCAAACCCAGTCAACATCAAGCCCTTTTTTTGCCTAGACCTGCCCGACATCATTCGTATCCTTGTTGAGACTCACCTCGGCCTCGCTCTCCGCCGCATACCCCCAACCTCTTTTTGCCAGGGGAATCATTCCTTTGTTCGAGCCCTTTGAGAATGTATCAAATTCTCGGTCGTACCTTGTCCCCAGTTCCAGACTACCGGGTTTTGTAGTGCCCTGTCTCCAATGTTTTTTTTTTTCACCTGTACATAATAAATGTCCAATATCAGGCGGTGTGCTGCTGACCGAGACCCAGACCCCAAAAATGGTCACGATGGCGATAGTGCCCCCTTCATCCAGAACGCACTCGGCACGCCACGTATCCATCATCGATGTGTCATATTAAGTCCCCATTTGAGCCAGAATGCTCTGGTGCTTGCTTCTGCATTTATGCTTTGAGCTTTGTTCCAACAAACCCCTCGCTGACTCGGGAGGATTTCCGCGGACTGTGCTAGCACATATCGTCAGTTCGTCGGTCCCATCTTTCCTTTTGCTCTTTCGAGGCTAGCCCAGCGGATGTCACCGGTCTTCACAAGCACGCATGTCGCATCTCGCCTACGCCAATTTACATTTGTCATAATTGAACGGTTTGGCTCTTCTTGGGTGCGGCCGGACAGCCCCGCTAGACGCGTGGAGCATAAATGTTCGAGGGCATAGAAGCGGGTCTCTGCGTGGTGGTCGTGGATGACTGCCGTGTGACTTGTGGATGCTACCGTGCCTTGTGTTCCGGAGAGGACCCTGAGTGGCAAAGCGTTTCTCCGAGAAAACTCCCGGCGACTTCGGCCAAGAACGTCGATGCCGCTCCGGAGTCGAGGCGTGCTGAATATCGTTTGTCTTGATCCGTCTCTGAGTGAGATGTGAGTGATGTTGGCCTCGCTTGTTGGAAGCATTTCAAGGGCTTAATTTATGATATGGAATAAAGAGTGAAAGCACTCGCAATTTGTGAACCGTATATTCATCTTCTCATGCAAGATATCAGCTTATTGCGAGCCAGGGCATGGCACTTACTGGTGACTACATCCATTCTGTCTGAGGCCTGCTGGCTCTCAAAAGCAAAAGCTAGTTATTATTTTCTCATGTTCCAAGTCCAAGCACGGTACCACGCCTCCAGCTACCCTAGAATGATGACAGCAGTGAATCTGAAACTTCTCTTGAGGCCCATTTCAAGCCTATCTGGAAGATATTTTTCTTCCTCACGGCTATGTGTGCCCAAGTATCATTATTGGACGCAACATTAGACACACCAACACCTTAAGACCACTCTACGCCTCCAATATGCAATCAATACGCTCTATACGCTCTATTACTTCTCAAAAGACCCTATCGCTCAAAAATCAAGAATAGTATACACCTATCCCGGGCGTGGCTCGGAAGATGTCAAGTAGCCCCAGCTTAGCCATATCCTCCGAGTTCTTCTTTCTGATTTCAGCTGATTTCACACGCCACGCCTCCTTATCCCTCTCTTTTTCATCAGCTCGCTGTTTACTCCACACCTTTATCCTCTTTTTTGCTTCGATTTCTGCTGGCATTTCCTAAGTTTTAATGTTTCCCGCAGATAACCTTCTCTTCGCCTTCTTTGCCAACACATCCTTCACCTTGACCTCCACCTCCGACTTGTCCACCCCTTTCCTCATCGGAATACTGACCAACTCCTTTTCCTTCCCAGCTCTCACGTACGCAGCCCAGCAGGGCTCAGAAGCACAGCCAACCTCCCGCCTGAACTCCTCCTCCGTGAACAACGTCACAGTGGTGTCGTTGTACTTCCTCCACACGCCCCTCTCAAAGTCCTTGATCCACGCCCAGTAGTGGCCAGCACCGGTGCTACCACGGTGGCAAAAGACCGCATGAAGCCTGTATTCCATCTTCAGCTTCGGATCATTCAAGATCGCTTCGCGCTCTGCACGTAGCTTCTGCTCCTCGCTGGCCTCCTCAACGCTCAACCAATCGCCAAACTCCTTCAGCATATCAGGAGAGACAGTGATCTCTTGAACCTCCTTTGCGGTTCCCTCGTTGACATCAACCAGCTCATAGTCTCCGTCTATGTCAAAGGGGAGATCCTCCTTCAAGAACCGCTCCATGTCTTCCTCCGAAAGCACACCTTCCGGGTTTGGCTCCGTCTCCAACTTTTCCTTGCTCACCCTCAACTCCTCCAATCGCCTGTTGATGGCCCACAGCCGAGTATTTCTCCTAAACCGCTCGTCTTGGAAGTCCTCCGCTTCCATGAAGTGATCCAAGTACAACGGATCGTTCAGCTCAATCGGATTCTCGTTCTTCCCGCCCTGGCGGCTCCTCGAAAACAGGAAATGCAAGATGTCCGCAGGCTTCCTGATCGCCGTGAAGTACCTCGACTTTGGTTCTTCGCTGAGCTGCGCATCCATTTCCTGCCCAATCGCCTGATAGAGGTCTGTCTTGACGCCCATGGTGCTGTGGGGAGGTACTCGCAGGAAACGCTCACTGCCCGGGATCCCGCGCCACTGGCCATCGCCCTCCTTGCGAGTATTGACGAATTCGGTGTAAATGTGATCCTTGATAGGATCCGGAATCTGCTCCTCTCGGTTCTCCCCTTGAGCTTTGGAGAGCGCACGGGCCACATTTACGGCCTCCTGGAGGTGCCCAAGTATAAAACCCATGGCCTCATCCACGTCCTCTTGGTTCGTGCCCCGGACCTCTTCATTGTCAAGCACATTGGCAAGAACTTCCACGGGCCCCTGTGTTTTTTTCCCTGCGGTGCCCTCCTTCTTTGCCGCCACGTCTCCCACCAGCGTTTGAGAACTAGACATACTAGCAGTCTCAACATGTTCAGTGGTGGCCTCCTCACCATTTCTAGGGGGTAAAGGTGGCGGGACTTCCTTGGACTCTGTGGTCATCTCCGCAGCCGGGCTCTCGGTGGCTTTGGACTCCGTTGTTTTGGATTCAGCTGCCTTGGACCCATCGGCTGCTTTGGCGAAAACTGCGTTGGCAAGTCGCTGGCGAGGTTTGACGTGAACAGATGTAGTTTGTTCCATCTCCTGGAAAAGTGTTCTCAGTTCGCGTGCGAATTCAAAACCAAGCCAGGCATCCTTCTTTGCGGACTCGGTCACCTCACCAAGTATTTCGCCTATCTTCTCTGTGCTGGCTTCGAGCGGGGTGTCGAGATCCAGGTTGCGCAACAGATCCCTGATGATGTCGACCGTGTAGAGATACTGGAGAATACTGTTCAGATAACAAGTGTTGCGAAGGTTGGCAAGCCCTGCTGGCAGAGTCGGGTCTCCATCCTTGGCCGGCTCAGTCCCTTGATTGGATGGCGTCCCTTGAGCGAAGATTCCCACTCCAAAGACATTCTCAGGGTCCTCGGTTTCCGCCTCACCATTCAGGCGAGCATGGAGCTTTCCGGTGATTACTTCAAACTCCGCATATGCGTGGGTGCCCACCATGTGCTCATGTTTCTCTCCAATGAAATTCATTGCTGCCACAACCACCGCAAGGTCTTTGTCACTATCCTAAAGATACGTTAGCTCAGAACTCGGTGCGAAGAAATAGCCAAATTGGTTAGCGAAGAGGCGTTCCTAGACAGTTGACCTACCTGAATATTGGCCCAAACAGTGTTCGCAATTGAATCGAGATCTGCCTCAGGAGGAACGTCAAGGATTTGGTATGCTTCCTTCTCTTCGATGCCATGTACAGCTACTTCGACCAAGTCCTGTTGTTGCAGATCACGGCCAATCTTTGCCAGGTGCAGGCGGTGAAGGCCTCGCTGGTAAGGTCTGTCCTCTATGTATTCCCTGTACCGGTCGAGAATCTCACCTTTTTCGAGAGCTCGGTGCACTGCCCTCTCGAAGCCGAACCACTCCCAGTCCATGGCATATTGACTCGTAGCCCGGGTTGTTGCAGATGACGATGGAGCTGGTGGCTCGTGTTCAGCCACAGCGAAGAGCTGCAAATCGACGCCTTTCGCATAGGCTAACTTGGAAAGTGCATCAATGTAGTAGCGTCTGTGGTCTGGATCCAGCGCAATTTGGCGCTGGTACGCCCACTTCAGCATGTCATCTGTCGAGCTTGGGGAAGCACCCAGTAGGTAGTAGTAGTGCTGATCGTCAGGTTTCAAATGAAGAACGACGGAGAGCTTAGTGACATCGGCACACCCAAGGGCTTTCTCCAGATCACGGCGGGCTGAGGAATGTGGTTGGACATGTTGGGGGAACTTCTGGTCGATCACGCTCTGGATCTCGCTCTTGACGTCTTCGAAGAAGGCTCTCTCGGTGTACAGATCCGTCTTGCCGCCTTCCTGTGGCGGCTCTCGTGGTGAAATGTAGAACGCTTCTTCAGACTCTTGCCGTTTCTTGAAGCCCAGATAAAGGAAAAGATCCTCGCATTCCGGACCAAACTGTACCATAAACGTCTTGTTACGCTCCGATATCTTCTTTTCGGCGTTCTTGTCAGGCAGAATGGAGTCATTGGCCATGATGTTGGTGATGTACATATTCAGCGTTATCAGCGCACCAGACTCGAGCTTGGCGAGCTTATCTGCCGTCATGTCCTGAAATCTGGCTGGGTCTTCGGCCATCGCCCTCTTAAGATTTCTCTTCGCTCGCGACTCATCGGTGACAATGTCGATCCATCGGCTATCCAGGCGTGGTGCTGTCACTTCAACCTGAAGGGTGAAGTCGCAGGCGGTGCACCGGTATTTCGTCTGGCGCACGACAGGGGCCCGCCTCTTATCCCATACAGGGCCCAGGATCTGTCTCCCGTGCTCCTCGCCGAACAACTCATCGGAATTCTCAACGAAGACGAAGTGATGCTGTAAGTGCTCAGGGCCAGTGACTGGTGGTCTGGATGGACACTTGAAAGTGAAATGGTATCGGCAGTACTTGCACAAACAAGAGATTACTGCTTGATCCCCTGACACATGTGTCTGAGATGGGAGCTCGATCAAGTCGTGGTCGTCGCTTACACCGGGCGGGGCGATGCGGGTTCCTCGCAAGACAAAACAAGACTGTGTCTTTGGGTCAGACTTGCCGGCATGCTGGCGGACTCCATTGTACAAGTCCTCGATAA
Source organism: Triangularia verruculosa (assembly GCA_033296885.1). Lineage (NCBI taxonomy): Eukaryota > Fungi > Ascomycota > Sordariomycetes > Sordariales > Podosporaceae > Triangularia > Triangularia verruculosa. The sequence goes on along the minus strand of MU863940.1, from coordinate 95,783 downwards.
GCCTCGTGGCAAGACGACCACCATTGTTGAGGGCGTCGATGGTCTCTATTACCGGCACTATTGAAGACGTCAGAAAAAAACGGGCTTTCGTGTCGATGGAAAGCTTACTTTTGCGAGGCCGCTTGTTCAGAAGGCGGGTGGATAAGGGAGTGTAGATGATGTTGATGAGGTGTGTGGAGAGACGACCCAGGCGGCGTCTTCAAAATAATTGATGTTTGGGATTGGGGAACAGCCTGGACGTGCGTTTGCTGCCAGCAACCGAGACTTGGTTGGTTTTATGAGTCTGTGAAAAGAGGTCCTGCTTGGAAATATTTTTGCCTTTGACGTTTGGCAGCTGACGCAACCTTGGTTAGGTGTGGAAGGAGCTGTTTGGGGCTTTTGGTAACACACACTGTGGACTGAACTCAGGCCTCAGCGGTTGTGGCGCGGCACCCAAAGTCAGTCTGTAGACTTGGAATCAATTCAAATGAACACTCGATAAAAAGAAGAGAAAGCCTCAAGCTCTGCATCTCAAGACGGGAGTGTTTGGCGGTGGTTTGTTGAGGCTCTCATCATTGAGACAGTGGGCTAAAGCTGGCAACTATGATGGAGCTCTGGCAACAGCTGAAGGAGGGGCAACTGGACACAAAATAGCAAGTCCATGCATTAGAAGGAACATCCAGTATCATGCAATCTCACTTTTTCATCGTCAAGTACCTTTCTTCCAATTTGAAGACGGATACGTATATGTACCACAAGACGTCAAAAAAGGGCCATTACGCCTTTCACAATGGTAGCTTGGAATTCTTCATAGTTCGATACTTTTCAAGTCCCGGTTTTCTTGTACAGAACCATCACATCAACAGGAGGCCCGTGCTCTCATCAATGACATGATATCAACGGCCACCAAGAAGCACATTTCTCAAGACAGAAATCCCAACAAATTCATTAAGCAATCTATAACTATAATTCTAATTTCACACAGCTCCCCTTTGAATCCCCAATCCATTTCCCCCCCCTAAAACCCCATCAGCACTCACCGCGCTCCCCAAACCACCAGTACTTCCCACCATCCAAGCTCCAACCAATCACACCCCTCCAAATTCAACCACACGTCCCCTCCCGCGCCCCGTGCTCCCGCATTTCCACACCTGCCAATTCGCAGCAGCAGCCGCAACCCTTGAAGGTGACGATTATCCCAATCGACCCTCTATCTAGCTCACCCGCTCCCCCTCCAAACCCTCACCAACTCCCCCCCCCTCCCCCTCCCAGATTTGCCCAACATGGCGTCACACACAGGAGGGGACGACGACAAATACAAGCGCCAAGATGCCGTATCCGCCGCTGTGACAATGGGCGCCCTCTTCGGCACCGGAGGTCTCTTCCTCGCCGCCGTCAAGACCTCCCTCGAGAGAAAGCACGTCGGCCCTTGGGCTGTCTTCTCCAAGCACGGGCACATTGCCGCCACTTTTGGTAACTGACCCCCTCACTTCCTCCCCCTATATACCATCAATTGATCTGTTAACGCAAAATGTAAAACAGCCGCCGTCGGCACAGTCTACGAGTTCTCCCGCGTCGCCTCGGCCAACCTCCGCGAGAAGAACGACCACTACAACAACGCCATCGCCGGTGCTTTCGGCGGTGCTGTGCTTGGTCTGAAAGGTAAGGCTTCCCTTGGGTGTTGGGGGGAGGAAAGAGGGGGCCGGTTTTGAAGCGAGGAAGGCAATAGTAGTGGTTAACAAAAGAGTCGAAAAAAAAACAGCCGGCAGAATCCCCGCCGTCCTAGGCTACGGCGCCCTCATGGCCGTCACCGGAGCCGTCTTCGAGTACACCGGCGGCCGCTTCCAGGGTTTCGGCCGTGACCCCGACGTCGACGAGTACGAGCGCAAGGAGATGCTCCGCAAGAGATACAGGAGGCCGATGGAGGAGACGATTGCAGAGATTGGGGAGGGGAGATGTGAGTTATTTCCTACATTCCGCAACTGAGAGGATCATTTTCAGGGGGAAAACTTCCGAAAAGAATCACGGGCTGACAATTTGACCTCACAACAGCTATCCGTCCTCCTGGATACGAGGAGCGGAGAAGAGAGAGACTCAAGGAGGCCTACGGCTTCGAGGTTAAGCCCGTATCCACGGATCCTGACCGTGTTTAGACAAACGAATAGAACAGGTGATAGAAGAAGAAATGGGTGGCTGGATTCCCCAAGAAGGCAAAATCTTTCTTGTACACACATAGCTGAGAAGGGGGCCCAGTGGTTTTACCTCTCAAAACTAGGAGGTGGTGTAAATTTGAACGGTTCTTGGATTTGTGGCCTTAGTCGTGTCCGGCGCCTTGTGTTTCCAAGACCTGTCCGATGTTCGTCGAAACAAACACTGCATCAGCTCGGATACCATTCCACAGTCCTAGTGTACTTGACGAGCCCAGAATCAGGGGCTGTACGTGTGACAGAATAATCATAGGTTTGACCAAAGCGCACGTGATTATTTCTCGGTATTAAAATTCGTCAAGGCTAGCTTACCTACTGATGAAGAAGAGGACGTTGCCCGTGAAAATGGACAACTAGGCATGAGAAAACATGGATTTCTAGGTCTATCTGTCTACCCCTTTGAAGGCCCCCTAAACCTCCTAGTCTGCTACTCATTCACTATCCTTCTGCGTAGCCTTCCCCATCTTGAGCAGTTCCACGATATCAGCAATCGTGTGCTTTCTCTTCGTCACCACCTGCTCATTTCCAGTAGCCTCTCCTTCCACCGAAGTCAATGCCTTACGTTCCTCCAACTCATGATCCCACCTCCCCTTCGTCGCTCTCCTCGCAATATCCAACCACGATTTCCTCCTTTCTGCAGCCGTCGCAAACGACAGTCTTGAACCCCGAGAGTCTCTTGGACAAAAGGGTTCACCATCACCCGGCTCGCCGTTCTCAGGGGCCCACGTATCCGGTTTGCAGTCGACTGCATGAGTCTCTTCCCCTTGCTCTTTTCCAACCCCCCCTTCCAATCTGCGTCCCTCGAGTTGCTCACAATCAGTGTGTCCTTTGGGCTTCAGGCCTGAAACACCCCCTGTAGCCAGATCCGTCGCAACAAAGTAATGAGCCCCAGGCCTATGCCTCGGTGTAGACTCCCCACTCGTGTAAACTGAACTTGTGTCTCCACGGTCGGGAAACTCGGGGAATGATTCTAGGTGGTAAATTGGTTCCTCCTCTTTCTCCTGCGGCCGTGGTGTAAGCGAGTCCGATCTCGACAGTCGTCTCGCAGCTTCTTCAAAGTTGTAGACCTCTGACAATTTACTCGGGCCGGCGGCACGTTGCTTCCCAGGAGATGTACCTAATAATCCTGCTCCCGATCTGCTTGGCGTTACTGTCCCTGCAATAGGAGAAGAAGTACCACTACTTGTGAATGTGGGCGTGTTTGCTGGAGGAAAGGGGACGAAATCTCCCTGTCCGCCAGACAAGGAGAGAACGGAGCGGGAGAGTCCGACGTCATTGCCAAACATGGGACTAGCTGGAGTCACACCTCCTGTTGCAGTATTTGGGGTGTTTGGAGGAACACTGCTGACAGGGCTGGTCACTGATCGGGGAGATAGTGTTTCATTGCCTGGGGACTGCTCGCTGTGCGTTGCAGTGGCTTGTTCGTTCTTTTTCTTCGACTTCGCCATATCATCCGCTAGAAATGACAGTCTATCGAGCTCGCCCGCGGCAATCATCATGCCCGCAATGGCAATCAAGTCAAGACTCGGCAAGCGCGCACATGACCACGGGCGAAAGAGAGGGCCGCCAGGTGCTGGCTCGGTCAACCGATCTCGGTTGGCACGACGACGGTCTTTGGGGTCTTGTTGGTAGCTATCGGAAGGGGAGGTTGTGGGAAGGGAGACAGACTTGGAGCGGCGAACTTTCTGCCGAAATTTGTGGAAGGCGCCATGCCAGGTTCCAGTTGCTTGTTGGGATTCGATCTGCTGTTGGGTGAGAGAGGCGGGTGACCCCTATTTAGAATTGTTAGTGAGTGTTTGGGCGTGAAATTTGGGTGATGCGGGCTCGTACCTAATCTCCCACCGCTGTTGAGCTCTCGCACCTCGAGTGGCCAAGTTCGGCGGGGCAGGTGATGTTCGACTCTGATGACTCTCGCACGGGATGTTCGAGTATCTGGTCGAGATTTGACGAGAGACAAGGATTGTTCCCATCATCGAGAGACTTGGCTTTTGTGGTATCAATGAGAGCACTGGTGCTCTGGTTGGGGCTCTGCGACTTTGTCGATGGTCTTGGGAGGGGTAAACTAGAGGCACTTTGACGTCGACGTTTGATAGCGTTGTCTAGGAAGGCCATTCTCCTTGGCCGTTCAGCAGCTTGGTCCTCTTCATCGTGCTGGGGAGAGGACCGTATAGGCGGTTCGGCAACATGGCCATCGTATCCATACTCCAACGAAGTTGCTCCATAAAACTTCAGTTTGCCGGGGTATCCTGCTCGCTAAGCTCGATACCGAGAGGTTTCGTCCTCGTGTATTCTCGCATGGGGGTACTGCTAGACCACACTTTCAGAGGGAGAGTAGCGAAGCTGCATATCGAGTGCGGAAATCATGTCGGTGGAAATATGGTTGTAGGCAAGATAAGCACTGGGAACTCTTGTCCAGCAACAGCTTAGGAGGCGTATGGCCGCAAAAGTAGCCAGGGCGTTGTCCTTGCTATTCGTGAGGTCTCGTAGTATTTCGGGCTTGACGGTCCCTGCCATCGTGGAATCTGCCGTTGTTGAAGAATGTCGATGTTTGTGGGTGTTCAATCAGCTTTAGGGAGGCCACAAGCAAAGCAAGAGGTCGCGGACGGCGGGGTTAACTATCATGTGGCGCCATGGGGACGGGAACTAAAGATATTTCAAAAACATGTAGTGTATAATAGAAAACGATGTCAAGGTTACGGGATTACACAGGTGCTACTAATAGCTACTAATTCTACCACACTTTATTGACCTGGAAAGGCTGGCTACCAAATGGAACGCTCCTGCTTTATGTGCTGCCCATTACGAACCTCCTTCCCTTAGAGTCTGCCTGCCGTCACTTCGTGTTAGAATTTCCGGCAAGGTGTCAAGTTGATGAAATAAACCAAGTGTGTACGCAAGATACAATCCCACGGACATTGTTCCTGCGTCGATTGTTTTCTTGCCCCTGATAAAACCCCTGTCAGGGGCAACGGAGGATCAGAGGTAACCCTAACCCGTAGATCACGGCAACCTCGGCCAAGGTTTTCCGTCTATCGGCTAGTGACGGGGATAAGGGACTGGAGATCGGAAAGCTATCGGGGCCATTGACAACCGGGAGGAATGGACACAGCCGGGGTTCCAAAGGTGAATTCTACTCCAGCCACCAACGTCAGCATACCGCTGAGTTGAACATTGACCATGTCTAGACTTCTCTACAGACGATTGCCCATTCGGGCCCTCCCTCAAGCTCGTCCAGCGCTCTCAACCAGAAGCTATGCGTCGACATCACCAGCTGTGCAGTTCGATTGGGAGGACCCGCTTGGATCCAGGAACTTGTTGACCGAGGAGGAGCTCGCGGTTTCCGACACAGCTGAGCGGTATTGCCAGGAGCAATTGTTACCCCGAGTACTACGTACGAACCGTTGAACCCGAAACCTCCTAATTCGCCTGCTTGGGCTAACGGCACGACAGAGGCATACCGCGATGAGCACTACGATCCGCAGATCCTCCGCGAGATGGGCGAGCTGGGCCTTCTTGGAGCCAACCTTCAGGGTTATGGATGTGCTGGGGTGTCAGATGTTGCTGGCGCTCTGATTACCAGGGCTGTTGAGCGCGTGGACAGTGGTTACCGAAGCGGCATGTCTGTTCAGTCATCGCTCGTCATGGGTGGAATCCATGAGTTTGGTTCGGAAGAGCAGAAACAGAGATACCTCCCAGACATGGCAAAGGGCAAGCTTCTCGGTGCCTTTGGCCTTACTGAGCCAAACCACGGGAGCGACCCGGGTTCTATGGAGACAACCGCGCGCGAGCATCCTACCAAAAAGGGGCACTATCTGCTTAAGGGGTCAAAGACTTGGATCACAAACTCGCCCATCGCTGATGTGCTCCTTGTTTGGGCCAAACTTCAGGAGACTGGAAAGATTCGCGGGTTCCTCGTTGACAGAAAGGATTGCCCTGCTGGAACTCTCGAGACACCCAAGATCAGCAACAAGACTGGACTGCGCGCTTCCATCACTGGAATGATCCACCTTGAGGACTGCCCTGTCCCGAAGGAAAACATGTTCCCTGACGTGGAAGGCCTGAAGGGACCATTTGCCTGCCTCAACAGCGCCCGCTATGGTATCTCACTTGGCGTCATGGGTGCGCTGGAGGACTGCTTGGCCAGAGCGAGGACCTATGCTCTCGAAAGAAAGCAGTTCAAGGGCAACCCTCTTGCCAAGTACCAGCTGATTCAAAAGAAGCTGGCGGATGCTGCCACTGATATCTCATACGGTGTCCTGGCTTCCATTCAAGTTGGCCGGTTGAAGGAGCAAGGAAAGGCGACGCCGGAGATGATTAGCATGGTAAAGCGCCAGAACTGTGACAGAGCTCTGTGGAATGCCAGAGTGCTCCAAGAGATCTTTGGTGGCAATGCTGTGAGTGATGAGTATAGCATCGGACGCCATGTGGCGAACCTTTATGTGACTCAAACCTATGAAGGCCAGAGTGATATTCATAGTAAGTTCTGGTGCCCGATTGCTGACAATAGATCTGTCTCTGACTTTGTCTGCCTAGGTCTCATACTCGGAAGAGCCATCACTGGTGTGCAGGCTTTTGTCTAAGATGCCTAACTGCAGCCATGGACCACTGGAAGCTTTGTTAATAGATACCACCAAACTCGAGTGCAGATAAGCCGGGCCGGGCTTCAGTTGTCTCATGTTGGGTACCTTGTGACGGGTTGACGCCATATCTTCTTGACCTTTGTCTGACAAACATGTGACGGGTACTGTATAAGATGCTAAGTCATACAAACAGGAAAGGGAGTGCTGATAAAAAAATCTGCGGTTGCTTAACCAATATCAAGACGTGGTTTCATTCAGGAAGGCGGAGTGGAAACCGGAGCTATCTTCATTGGGCGAGGTTCGTATGGCAGATTGTTAATGGTAGCCACTGTGGCGCGCGCAGAGGGTCGGCAGTGACGATTGGGCGCCAAACAAGCAGCAGCCCAGCGGCTGGGTCCTGCCTGAAAATTCGTGGTGGTCCCAGCGTTGCGCCCCTCCCCTGCTCAGCTTTGGCGTGGGCGTCCTCAGCACCTATCAAATCGAAATCCGCCTTTGTCGACCAGCCCACTCTCCCCCCTCTTTCCTGTTGCAACCTAACTTGATCAACAACTTCGCATCCCCGGGCCCTCTGTTTTGACATCTCCAAACCGCAACCCTCCCGACCTGACCGTCTCCTGTTTTTGTCCAAAAAGTAAGCTCGCGTGCTCCAACCCATCTCTTGCTCTCTACTGCAAACTCTGCTCGCGTGTTTATTCGTCTTGCCACGCCGCGCTGTCATAACCGACGATTCATTCGGCTTCCGTTTTCTTCCACAGCCAAAGCTGACACAGCCTTAAATTCAGTAGTCCCGGCCTCTTCGACACAGCATCTCGTCGTCAGACACACATCACACAAACTTCAGAAATGGCTCTCAAGCGCATCAACAAGGAACTCGCTGACCTCGGCCGGTATGTCAAAAACCCAGATTCTCTCCGTTTGCTCATTCCTGGACGCTGCCGGAGCCTTTCACCGTTCCGTCATTCGATGGTGGGGCCGGGGGCTGAGCGGGGTTCAAGAACCATGCCCGTCCCCTGAGAGAGTCTCCAACGGCGTCAAGGAAATGGACGACGATTTCGCGATATTCTGGCAATGATGCTGATGTTTTGATTTTGCAGCGACCCGCCCTCTTCCTGCTCTGCTGGCCCGGCTGGCGACGATCTTGTAGGCACGCCCCGCTATTCTGTTTGCACGCTGTGTTTAATGACGCGGCGAGCGCTTGACCGCCATTATCACGCTGGGAACCGTCTGTGAGAAACTGCTAACATGTTGAACCAACAGTTCCAATGGCAAGCCACCATAATGGGTCCCGTAAGATCTTTCCCCTCTCCAGTTCAAGCGCCGGGAACAAGTCACGAGCCTTGGCCTTGGCGCTCTGACCGACTGCGATAGGCTGCATTGTGCTAACCTGATATCACAGAGCGACTCGCCATACACCGGGGGTGTTTTCTTCCTTCAGATTCAGTTCCCTACAGACTATCCCTTCAAGCCCCCCAAGGTTCAGTTCACGACCAGAATCTACCACCCCAACATCAATGCGAACGGCAGCATCTGCTTAGATATTCTCCGTGACCAGTGGAGCCCGGCGTTGACGATCTCGAAGGGTATGTTGTGATCGGCTTGTCAGCCAACTCTCACAACCATGTGCTGACCTTGTACAGTGTTGCTTTCTATCTGCTCCATGCTGACGGATCCCAACCCCGACGACCCGCTTGTGCCCGAAATTGCGCACGTTTACAAGACCGACCGTGCGAAATACGAACAGACAGCCCGCGAGTGGACCAGGAAGTACGCTGTGTAAAGGGGTGGACGTAGGCGCTGCTTTGCTGTTGCGGTCGAGATGGACGATTGACTCGGTCTTCCGGGAAATCTTGGTCGGCAGCCTCAATATCTCTACACTGGCTGCTTAGCGCGGGGCAAACGGCAAATCTCTGGTGTTTGGCAAGCGTGCGAGCTGGCGAAGATGCTGAAATAGTCATCTGGACTGGACGGTCGGCTGGGAATGGAGCAGAGAGGTAGATGCGCAAGAATCAACACTTTTTCACTGCATCATCAACCACACATCTACGGGGAAGCGGTTTTTTTCGGTTTTTTTCGGGATGCATTGTCTTTGACTACCCCATAGGTATTCTCTTTTGTCTCTTGGGAGCACAGCTGTGTCACGTATTTCTCCAAATTGCTATTAGACACACGGAAGAGCGAATTGATTAGTGCTGTTTTTATGATGTGGTGAACTATATGTTGATTCCATGACGACCACACCATCTTCCCTGATGTCAAGACAGCCTATGTCCGAGTTTGGGGGCAAAAAGCCGCTGTCAGGGTAACAGCCGAATGTGCGTCTCCGGGCCAAGCCGGGACTTGCTCCGAGGGAGTGGTTCCAGGTTCTCGTTTGCCTCTTCCATGATTAGATCCAGAGCCTCCAAGGTTATTACGAACAACCGCGTCCTGACACACAATATTTACACGGCAACAACGGTAAATATGTAATAAACAGGGCAACCCGTTGAGATAACAGGGCTCATCATGGTGTCACTTGTCAAAGCGGATGAGGAGGGACATTGTTCACTCATGTCCCTATTTCTAGCAGATAATCTTTCAAAGGAGCATTAAGCTGCTTATTCCTAGTGACCTAGGGACCGAGATGGATCGGATCAGACGACAGAAAGAGTATGGGTAACTGGGGATACACGTGTTGGGCGTGGCCTCCCGGGGAAGGCGGAGGCACGGGCATCCAGGCTGAGGGTTTTGTGGTCACTGGTTTGGGTCTGGTCTGGTGGTGTGGCCTTGTGTGATGGGCTTTTTTGTGAGTGTATCAAGTGTTTGTGAGCGGGAGATCTTGTGTTGCGATCTGTTGGCTGTGGTGGCGGTGGTGGTGGTTTTGCTTTCATGGCCTGCCTGGTGGGTGGGTAAGTAAGTGCCTAGGTAGTTCATACGAAATCCGAGTTGATGATGATGATGATGATGATAGGTAGAGTGGCGGTGGTGGGTTTGAGGTTATCTGGTCTGGCCTGGTTTGCTTTTACTGGCCTCCCCTCCCCCCAACTCCCGGCAGGTTGGGAAGTCGATGCTTACCCGGTTGCCTGGTGGTATGGAGGGGAGTGAAGATTATGGATATATCGCCAGATGGGTAAAACACAGGAGTTTTGGAGGGTTGATGGTTGGGAGATAGGTCTTCTGTACTGCGGTATGCAAAAGGGTTTAGATGCAAGTCGGCGAGATCAACGTCAGGGTTGAGGTTATTAGGTAGGTGAGGGATAAAGATAGGAAGTTGTAGTGGAGAGAGAGAGACGTGGGTATGAAACTTTGAGATGAACGGGAGAGGTGCATGCGTTTTGATGCGTGATGTGCGTCAGGGTTTAGAGGTAGCGGCGGTTATGTATGTTCGGTAGATCGAGACGGCAAGTCTTTGGGGAGGCTGAAGGCATGTGGGTTAATGGGTCGTGGTGGTGGTAAGCGCGGGATGAGGTTGTAGATTGGAACTGTATGAACTTATGAAGGTGTAGCTACATAATAGATATGTCATAGTTGTATCCCCCATCTGGCTGTACGTAAAATGCCATATCCACACATATCTGATTGTAGGTAATCGCAACCGAGTTCCCACTGGGCAAAAGGGCTTTCAAACCGCCCCATCGTGAGCTTGACATTGACATCACCGCTGAGTAAGAATGGCAGGAATATCCGACCCTGAGGCTCGATAGATTATTTCCAGACCACCAGGACGGTGCCACGCGTGGCTGATATGGTAAAATGGTCTGATTTCTGCAGAAGGAATCGGCGGGGCATTGAGGCATTGCTTGCTTTTCTTCGTTGTGGTGAGACGCACTGGTTGGTCCCGAAACTGAATCGTCGCTTGCGTATCAGGATCCCAGCCGAAACAGCAGCGACAACGCTCGACCGCCCTCCTATTGAAGACGTCTGTCCAATCAGAGGCGTTCGTGTTACTTCAAGGTGGAGCTGCTCTGACCCCGGTCTTGGCACCCGCTCCTGACAAGTCAAGCTACCGCCGTTGGGTTTTGTCCGACAGTGTGCAATAACGATTCCAGCCTTTGCGCGCGAATGGGAACTGGCGGCTATCGACCCCAAACAGAGGTATCTCCGTACCTGCAAAACATCCGAACAATCTTGAGGCATAGCTGGTACTGCGAGTCTCGAAAGTGGCGCCATTATCCACTCTGTTGTACCCTCCCTGGACGGGTGATCGGTCTGATCACTGAAAGCCGCTGGCCACTCAGCAGTTGTGTACACTGTTCAGCCTGGTCCAGCCAGTTTCGGTCTGGTCGCACGGCGCAAAGAGCGAGGGCGCGAGAGAAGGGGATTCACGATGCTCTCAAACAAGATGAGGAAGCGAGGAGTGATCGTGGGCATGGTTGATATGGATTTCTCAGCAGCTGACGACTAACAACATGTGTACAGAGACATGGTAGATATCCAACACTGACCTCTTTGCGCAAGAGGCCAGCGGCGAGGAAGACCCTTGCTGCCGTTTATAACATGGGTGAGCACCCGTTCGCCCCCCTGCAGTGGGCGGCGATGTGAGTGGTGCCGCAGAGCCCCCCGCCCCGAAGGATAGCGTTACAATTCTCTCGACGTCGTTTCGACAACGTGGGGAGAGGCCGGCTTCAAGTTCCAGCCTCGTTCGATTCTTTTGAATTTTCCCGAGCACCACTGCTACCTGACCCCTGCTTGGCATCCTGCACCTGCGCAAGCCATTGCCGCTGTCTCCATCTTGTGTGCCATCGCACGTTCTGGGCGCGCTTCCAGCTTCTCCTATCCTTCCTAAACCCCTGACAGGCTCCACGTTCTCTCACTGTTCAAACAGCAGGACGCGATACCCCCTTGCCGAGTCATTTGGCTCTTCGTTTCTCTTTCTTCCACGACTTCCCTTCTTCTCGACTTGTCCCGGCAGAGTGGCCAGATAGCATACGCAAACTTGGGTCACAGTAGCCGCAGTACGCAGGCATTCGTGGACAGGTATGATCTTCACACATCAGCTCATGTTTCTGGTGGCTTGATTCGCTTGGCCCCTCACATAACCACTTGGCTCCCGACCTGGTGCTACGGGCCTCTCCCCTCTCCCCCTTCCCTTCCTCTCTTTTTGCTCGGCGAAGCGCATCAGTTCGAGGTGTGTGGTTTTTGCTAACCATATCGCCTCCCGCCGTTCCTGGCATATGCAGGCTCCATATCCGTTCATTACATTTCTGTCTCACGGCCGAAGTTTAACATTCACCACTGTCGTTTAATGGGTCCGGTTCGCACGCTTTCAGCAGGTTCTGACGACGAATTATCGACTTTTGCATATTTACAACAAGCATCAGCATTTTAATTGGGAATTACCGAAAAGAAATAGGGGATCGACAGCCCCAGTGGGAGGGTTAGAGAGACGAGGACTTGGAAAAGCAAAAGAATTAGAAGGAAAAGCAGGACTGGATTGCTCGGTTAATCGAAACGACGACAAATTTCGCCCACAATGTCGGGTTACGGAGGTTATGATGGAGGGTTGAGGAGCAGCGGGTCAATAAAGCAGTCGGAAAGATCAAGATGGACGCCACTCACGCGGATGTTGTTGTCGGGCGAGATGACACAGGAAAGGCAGAAGGAGCTGAGCCCAAGAGAAAAGTTCGACAGGTGGATGGTTAACGAAGGATACCGACGAATGTAGGTGGTCTACGACCCCATGCGACCAAGGGGGTAAGGTGAAGGCTAACACATCGCCAGTTTCGTCTTCGTATTCATGTTCCTGCACGCCATCTTGTTCGCCTTCAGTTTCGTCAACTTCGCGGTAAAAGAAAACTTACAAATAGCCCGAGACACGTTTGGTCCGACGTTTATGATTGCGAGATCCGCTGCGCTGGTCCTCCACGTCGATGTCGCCTTGATTCTTTTCCCCGTTTGCCGAACACTCATCTCGCTGGCCAGACAAACGCCCCTCAACGGCATTATTCAATTCGACAAGAACATCACCTTCCATATCACCACCGCTTGGTCGATCGTTTTCTGGTCCTGGGTTCACACCATTGCGCATTGGAACAACTTTGCTCAGGTCGCTGCAAAGAACAACTTGGGGATTTATGGATGGCTTCTTGCCAACTTTGTTTCCGGGCCGGGCTGGACTGGATATATGATGCTGATTGCCCTCATGGGCATGGTCATCACTTCGGTTGAGAAGACGAGACGCGCCAACTACGAGCGATTCTGGTACACACACCACATGTTCATTGTCTTCTTCTTTTTCTGGTCGATCCACGGTGCATTCTGCATGATTCAGCCCGACTTTGCGCCCTTCTGCACTTCGATTGGAACCCAGGCTATCGGTGTCTTCTGGCAGTATTGGATGTACGGTGGTTTCGCCTACCTGGCTGAGCGTGTTGCCCGTGAAATTCGTGGCAGGCACAGGACATACATCTCCAAGGTCATCCAGCACCCGAGCAACGTCTGCGAGATTCAGATCAAGAAGGAAAACACCAAGACCAATGCCGGACAGTACATTTTCTTCTGCTGCCCGGCTGTTTCTCTCTGGCAATACCACCCGTTTACGCTCACCAGCGCTCCCGAGGAGGACTACATCTCGATTCACATGCGTGTTGTGGGTGATTTCACCAGGGCCGTTGCCGAGACATTGGGTTGCGAGTTCGACAAGAAGAAGGGGGATGCTTCCAAGGTTGTTGGTGTTGATCAGTCCAACGACGAGGTCGATCCCGCTCTCCGCCGCGTGCTGCCCCGTGTTTACATTGACGGACCTTTTGGCTCAGCTTCCGAAGACGTGTTCAAGTATGAGATCTCGATTCTGTGCGGTGCTGGTATCGGTGTTACGCCTTTTGCGTCTATCCTCAAGTCTATCTGGTACCGCATGAACTACCCACAGAAGCGGACCCGTCTCAGCAAGGTCTATTTCTTCTGGATTTGCAGAGATTTCGGCTCTTTCGAGTGGTTCCGCTCGCTTCTTCTCGCCATCGAGGCGCAGGATGTGGACAACAGAATCGAGATCCACACATACCTGACAGCCAAGATCAAGGTTGACGACGCGACGAACATCATGATCAACGACGCCAACGCCGACAAAGACACGATTACTGGTCTCCGGTCACCGACCAACTTTGGCCGCCCCAACTGGGACATGATTTTCAGAGGTATCCGGAAGCTTCACACGCCAGCCGAGGCCGGTGTGTTCTTCTGCGGTCCCAAGGGTCTGGGTAGTCAGCTGCACGTCTTTTGCAACAAATACAGCGAGCCTGGGTAAGTTCTAACACGGTCACTGATGATAAGACATCCAACGCTAATAATATCTCAGGTTCAACTATGTATGGGGCAAGGAGAACTTCTAAACGCTACCGTCATATCTTCGCTTCTTTCCCATGATACCCCTCCAACCAGCGACAGTGGAGAGCGTCGCGGAGAAAAATCAGCCTGTGCCTACCATCTTCCTGCGTGGGACGTAATGCATAGCAGATCCCGGGCTCGATTATCAGACGATGGGCTAGCGATATGCTGACTTGTGATACTCAACACGTCCCGCCGACAGCCAGTCAATTCACTCACCCAGCTGGGAAATTTCTTAGCCTCCACTGTTCTGCAGTTGGAGAAGCGCCCATTCACCTCTCCAGGCCGTTTGCATAGCATGTTTTGGATGACGGATTAATCACTCATCTATTATACCTCAGGGGCAGCCACAGCAGCTCTATCAGCTCGCATTAGCGCTTTTGTTACATATTCTTTTTGTTTGCGTATTATATACACTTGTACCTAGTCTTTACAATTATTCCCATTTGAAGCAAATGTTTTGTTTATTTAACAGAAGTAAAGCTCTGTCATGCTCGCATTTTGTTGCCGCTTTTTCAGAAGCTTTAAATCATAGATATAGAAGTAGAGGTTGAGAGATTCTCACAAGATCCAAATAATTCCAATCGATCTTGAAACAGATCATGAACTTACAGAGTGCTCCAGGAGTTTGACAGGGGTCTAAAGTGGAGCCCCACTTAAATTCCCGTTCCCAATTCGCGAGCGCGTCTCACATTCACAGAGCTGAACGCGTCAAACTGCGCTCGTCCAATCCTTCTTTTGCTCTGACATCACAAATCTCGACCTCTTTGTCGATTTCCAACAAGCTCCCCAACGCAGTCGCATTCCTCTCGCGACTACAACTGCGCCATCAAAAATACCACAGCATCACGAGAGAGAGCATCATCAACCGTCAACATGGGAATCAAAGGCCTATTCCCCATCATCAAGGATGAGGCGCCCGGTGCGGTCAAGGAAGGCGAGATCAAGAACCAGTTTGGGAGAAAAGTCGCTATCGTGAGTTTTTTTTTTTCGCTTCTCATCATCACCAAAGAGTTTCGATTCTAATGGTGAAGAAAAAAAAAAAACAGGACGCCTCCATGTCAATTTACTCCTTCCTCATCGCCGTCCGTTCCGACGGGCAGCAGCTCATGAACGAGGACGGACAGACCACCTCCCACCTCATGGGTATGTTCTACCGCACCCTCCGCATGGTAGACAACGGGATTAAGCCCCTCTATGTCTTCGACGGCGCGCCCCCCAAGCTCAAGTCTGGCGAGCTCGCCAAGCGGTTCCAGCGCAAGCAGGAAGCGCACGAGGGGCTTGAGGAAGCGAAGGAGACTGGCACGGCTGAGGAGGTTGAGAAGTTTTCGAGGAGAACGGTGAGGGTGACGAGGGAGCATAACGAGGAGTGCCAGAAGCTGCTGAAGCTGATGGGGATTCCGTATATTGTGGCGCCGACGGAGGCGGAGGCGCAGTGCGCGGTGCTGGCGAGGGCGGGTAAGGTGTATGCGGCGGCGAGTGAGGATATGGATACGCTGTGCTTTGATAGTCCGATTCTGTTGAGGCATTTGACTTTTAGTGAGCAGAGGAAGGAGCCCATTCTGGAGATTCATCTGGAGAAGGTCTTGGAAGGGCTGGGGATGGATCGGAAGCAGGTATGTTTTCGCTATTTTCTTTTTTCAAAATCATGATGTGGAATGTCCCTGACGGTTTGAAACACAGTTCGTCGACCTCTGCATCCTACTCGGCTGCGATTACCTCGACCCGATCCCCAAAGTTGGGCCCCATACCGCCCTCAAGCTCATCCGCGAGCACAAGACGTTGGAAAACGTCGTCAAGTACATGAAGGAGGACCCCAAGACCAAATTCGTCATTCCTGAGGACTGGCCCTACGAAGACGCCAGAGACCTCTTCTTCAACCCTGACGTTCGTGCAGCGGATGACCCGCTTTGCGACTTCAAGTGGGAGAAGCCTGACACTGAAGGTCTGGTGCAGTTTTTGGTCAAGGAGAAGGGCTTCTCGGAGGACAGGGTGAGGGGTGCGGCGGCGAGGCTGGAGAAGAATATGAAGAGCGGCCAGCAGTCACGGATCGAGGGCTTCTTCAAGGTGCAGCCCAAGACGGAGGAGCAGAAGAAGGCGCACAAGAGGAAGCTGGAGGAGCAGAACGAGGCGAAGAAGAAGAAGCTGAAGGAGGAGAAGAAGGAGAAGGCGAAGCTGAAGGCTAAGCCAAGGGGTACTGCTTGATTTTCTCTTCTGGGGGGTTTATTTCAGGGCGTGCAGCAATATCTGGCCAAGGGAGATCTGATGATGGTCACATAGCTCTTTGCTTTTCGTCCTGCGTTTTGCTATCAAGTGGTGATGGGACAGGTGGCCGGGTCTGGCGTTTATGGTGTTAATGGGCGGAAAGGAGGTTACTGAGCCTTGAATCTCAGATTTATTTTTTTACCATCATGGGAAAACAAGGAGAAGTGTTTTGTCCGTTTGCCTAGCAGTAACAACGATTGCTTTACAGATGATATTACCGTTGCAGATTGACCGCCACGGCCGGTATCAACGTACCAAATCCAATGCCGGTGAACGGCCAGCCCTTCTGACCGCATCTGCATTAAATACCTACGGATCTCCGAACTGGGTTACATAGTCTCATCAGGGGAATTGACACTATTTGTGCGAAGCCCGTGTCTGCATAATATAAGGTACTGTAGTGGTTGGGTCAGGGGGGAGGCAGACAGACAGGTGACCTGATTAGGAAGATACCTCGGCTTGTTTCTCGGTCGCTGTCGAGCGGTAATCCGGGCGACGCCCATTGGACGGTCGTCCGTTGCAGCGAACGTGCATGACATCAGCCGAGGGACCGACAGGGTTTTCCTGCAATTGAAATTGATGGCGGCTCAAACGAGCAGGTGCGGCTTTGTGGTTCACTTGGTTTGTGTGTCTGTCACATGCCGGTTTTGCGCTCCGCCTTGGATTTGGGAGTGAAGGATGGGCAGCACATGACTCTTGAGCTTGACGGTTTGAGAGGGCTGGTTTGAGACAAGCGTTACGATGAGATTTTGAGGGGGGGCTGTATTAACTGTAATGTCAAATCCTTCCATGACGAGAATATGGAAACAAAAGTGACCTCAGGGGGAAAAGTGAAGAGTGAAGCTCGTGAATCGCAATGCCAGGGGTAGGCTGTTTTTACCCCACGTTTTTATCATGGTTACCCCACACTCCCAGAACAACGTTGCCCCCTGTCGTGCCTGTGTGGGTGGCTGTCTGTACTCCGAGGCTGAAATGTTGGGAGACGGACGAATTTCAATATGCGGTTTCCAAGTGTTGTCTGCTTGCTTTGATATCAGGGGTTTGCTGTGCCTGACCGGGCTGATGGGGATATGAATCCCCCGCCCGGACGTTAGAGCGTCATCCGTTATAGCTGGTGGGTAAGGCGGTTTCGCAACTGCGGGCGTTAGAGCGGGCGCGGCGCAAGGGGAGAGACCACCACGAAGTCACTTTCACGGACACAAGATTACCACGTACGGTACGCGACCAAGAAGGGAAAAGCATCTGGGGATGCTGAAGCACAAACGACACGTGCGCCCCGGACTTTTTCCCCTGGTAACCAGAAAATCCCGGGGTAAAGCAGGTGTTGTTACGGTATGCCGGTACTAATCCTGAAAGGTACGTAGCGATTCTACGGAGAGCTCGGCATGGTTTGCATGTGATTATCCCGCACCTCTGACGAAAGCGGCCCTTTATGGAGACACGCGCCGCCTTGAGAAGGGGGGGGGGGGGAGGACAGCCCTTTTCTGTTTGATCGCAAAAGCTGATTCGTGTTATTTCTTTTCTCTATTCTCTCTTCTTTTATCATTCCCCTATACTCTGGACTGTTTTGACTTGTAGCAGTACATAACCAAACACACCCATCACAATGTCCAAGACCTTCACTCAAGCCGACGTTGCGTCGCACAAGACGCCGGATTCCTTGTGGATCACCATCGACGGCGATGTTTATGACCTGACCACGTTCCAGGATGACCACCCAGGTGTGTACTCTCCCTTTTGCGCAGCGGTATCTGTGATTGTAGCGCGTGTCGCTGACTGAGACGGTTTCACAGGTGGCAAGAAGATTCTCCAGAGAGTCGCCGGCAAGGATGCCTCCAAGCAGTTCTGGAAGTACCACAACGAGGGCATCCTCAAGAAGTACCAAAAGCTCCAGATTGGCTCGTTAGATACCAAGCCCAAGAAGGAAACTCCCGCGCCCGCCCCCAAGAAGGAGGCCCCTAAGCCCAAGCCTGCTGCTGCTGTTGCTTCTTCTGCCCCAATTGAGCAGGCCGAGGCTCTTGAGCCTTTCGGCGAGCAGATTCCTTTCGGTGATCCCGCCTGGTACCAGGGCGTAAGTTTCCCCCCCTTTTTCCTACCCCTGAGTTTCTGAAAAGTTGAGTCTAACACAAGAGGTAAACAGCACCACTCCCCCTACTTCAACGAAACCCATGCCGCCCTCCGCGCCGAAGTCCGCGAGTGGGTCGAGTCCGAAGTCGAGCCATACGTCACGGAATGGGACGAGAAGAAGGAGGTCCCCGCCCACATCTACAAGCAGATGGGCGAGCGCGGCTACCTCGCCGGCCTCCTCGGCACCCACTACCAGAAGGACTACGTCAAGAACCCCATCAAGTCGGTCCCCGTCGAGAAGTGGGATCTCTTCCACGAGATGCTCCTCACCGACGAGCTCTCCCGCGTCGGATCCGGCGGTTTCGTCTGGAACGTCATCGGCGGTTTCGGCATCGGCTGCCCCCCGCTGGTCAAGTTCGGCAAGAAGTCTGTCGTCGACCGCGTCCTCCCCGGCATCCTCAACGGCGACAAGCGCATCTGCCTGGCCATCACGGAGCCCGACGCCGGGTCCGACGTGGCCAACCTGACGTGCGAGGCGAAGCTGAGCGAGGACGGCAAGCACTACATCGTCAACGGCGAGAAGAAGTGGATCACCAACGGCATCTGGTGCGACTACTTCACTGTCGCCGTCCGCACGGGCGGGGCCGGCATGAACGGCGTCTCCCTCCTGCTCGTCGAGCGGGACTTTGGCGGGGTCTCGACGCGCCGGATGGACTGCCAGGGCGTGTGGTCGTCGGGCACGACGTACATCACGTTTGAGGACGTCAAGGTGCCGGTGGAGAACCTCATCGGCAAGGAGAACCAGGGGTTCCGCGTCATCATGACCAACTTCAACCACGAGCGCATTGGTATTATCATTCAGTGCCTGCGCTTCTCCCGGGTCTGCTACGAGGAGTCGGTCAAGTACGCCAACAAGAGGAGGACGTTTGGCAAGAAGCTGATTGAGCACCCCGTCATCCGGCTGAAGCTGGCGCACATGGCGAGGCAGATTGAGGCGTCGTACAACTGGCTGGAGAATGTGATTTACCAGTGCGAGAAGATGGGCGATACCGAGGCCATGCTCCGTCTCGGCGGGCCCATCGCCAGTCTCAAGGCGCAGGCGACGGTGACGTTTGAGTTCTGCGCCCGTGAGGCGTCGCAGATCTTTGGTGGCCTGTCGTATTCCCGCGGCGGACAGGGCGGGAAGGTGGAGAGGCTGTACCGTGATGTCAGGGCGTATGCCATTCCCGGTGGCTCCGAGGAGATTATGCTTGACTTGAGCATCAGGCAATCCATGAGGGTTGCGAAGATGTTGGGGATGAAGTTGTAAAAGCGGTGTTGTACAAAATGAGGGGGAGGGAAGGGGGTTGTAAGAATGTTGTACCAGTAATGATGGGCCGGGGGTAGAAGTCATCGTTTAATCTTTCTCTTTTGTTTCTTTCTGTTTGTTTAGCATGATATCAACAACAGTTATGTTTCTTTTTGGTTAAGAATGGCATTGGATGGATGGTGTGGAGGTGCAGCGAAGTATAAAAATATACTCTATCAACATCAAAACACCTTTGTTACTGACGTCCCTGTGCCTGGTGTTTTAGACCTCAATATTGCCCTCCCAAAACCTAGACCGGTGAAATCACCCTGGAGTTTAGAGGCGTATGTTTTTGCATTGAAGAAAAATGATATTATTCTCCTGTTGTATCCGCCCCAGGTAGCTAGATACCCAAGAATATCCCAAGCCCAAAACCCACCCCTTGAGCCACTCCATTTACCCATCTATCCGTCTTGTCAATAATCATACATTTGCAACCCCCCACCAACGCCCACCAGAAAAAAGAAAACCGCTTCCCCGTCTAATATATATCAAATAATACAAGTCTTTTCTCTTCATCCAGATTCAAAAAAAAAAACCCAAATTTCACCTCGACCCAGACCCCTCCCCTGGCATATCAACCATCTCATACTCCCCCGCTCCATCCCTCCCCCTTCCCCTTCCTCTCCCCCTACTGAACCCCTGTTCCAAATCATCATCTTGTTGGTCCCCCCCTCCTCGTACATGTTCATTCGAGTTCCTCAGCTCCCCTGGCTGTGACGGCCCCCTTGAATGCCCATTGTTATTGGTATTACTGCTGTTTCCTCCAAAAGATATCGGTTTCAACTCCCGGTACCTACACCCCCAAGTCCCGAGTATTACCCCAACAACAGTCCCACCCGCCACGCTGATCCACCACGCCATGTGCCCGGGGAGTTCACCGGTATAAAACCAGGCGACGAGGAGGTGGATGAAGTGGAGGGAAACGGCAAAGTCCATGACGAGTTTGGATCGGCCTATTAGAGCCACAATTGCTGCGCCCCTGTTTTTTATTCTGTCAGCATTTGCTCATTTCAACATATCATTTGAACTGGGGAGCACAGGAAAACCAACATTAACACGCCGCCGTTTAATACAGCTAGGAAACCGCAGAGCCAGCCCTGCGTCGTGTCCCCTCTTATGCTCTCCCATCCGAGCACTAGGTCTAACGAGAATGGTGTGCCGGCGACGAGAGAGGAGAAGAGTAATAGGATGAAGCTGAAGATGTAGTATAGGGCTTGGAGGGCGAGGATTTGGGAGGCGATTTTGAGGGGTGGGAGTTCGGACAGGGAGCCGGGGCGAGGGGGGCGGCGGCGGCGGGCCATGGTTTGCGTTTGATTCTATCTGTGTTTGTGATGGGCGGGAGAGGATGCTATCGCGGGGTCATAATATGGTGTCGTGTGTGTGTACTGGTAGGAAAAGAAACGGCGCGCGCGCGGCGGTCGCAAGTGTTGAGTTGGTTTTCGTAGGGAAGGAGGAGCTTGGGTGGTGGTGGTGGTGGTGGTGGTGGCGGTGGTGATGCAGTGTTCGTCGAGCCAGTTGTCGTCGTCGTCGTCGTTTGTATCCTCTTCTCTCGCTATCTCTGTTCTGTTCACGGTATATCGTCAAACCGCACAGTAAATTTCCGTTCAGAGCGAAAAAAAAAGTTGCAGCCCGTCGCAATAAAAGTCAAAAGAGTTGTTCCTGTCTGCTCTTCCACATGCGCGGCAGACACTCCCCCCCAAACCCCAGGAAACGGCAGCACATAAGATTACATAATCTAACCTTAAACGTTAGCCTACCAGCAACCCAACCCATTCCTTCCCCACATCATTATTCCCAATCCTAATCCCTGTCAAGCCAGCCCAGCCGTTGCCGTAACCTTCTCGGCATCTCCAATCCACCATCACCAATCCAAATCCCACCTTTTGCTTCACCAGCCACCACCACCTACCACCGCCACCACAAACACAAACCGCAACAATGGGCTGGCTCTCAAGCTCCCCAGACGACCAACGCTCCAAAGAGATCCGCTCCGGCGCCGTCGCCCCTTCCCGCGCCGAGCGAGCCCGCTGCTGGGAAGCCCGGGACGGGTACTTTGCCTGCCTGGACAAGAACAACATCACCGACGCGATAAAAGACGAAAAGGCCGCCGGCAAGGCCTGCGGGGAGCAATCAAAAGTTTTTGAGAAGGATTGTGCCGCTCAATGGGTAGGTCTCTCCCCTCTTCTATAGAGAGAACAGAGATAGGATGAGGGTAATCCTCGGTGGCTGGTGCAAACAGGAGCGAGTTTTTCGGGAGGTCATGGCTGTCAAGATATGCTGCTGCTGAGGAGAATTGGAGTGAGAGCTGACATGTGAGAAACAAAAACAGGTAACATACTTCAAGAAGTGGCGCGTGCAAGATATCCAAAAGCGTCAGCGGATCAAGGAGCTCGAGGCTCAGGGTGCGAATAGGTTGGATGTGCAGACGGATTTTACGCCGAGGAGTTAAAAAAGCGGGATCAGACAGGGTAGAAGAAGTGTAAGATGGGAGGGGGATATTGTACTATATGACTGGGCTGGGGTGGTGGTAAAATAAGGAGGAAACATACAAGGCGTTTACAGGAGCCGCGATGGATAGTTGAATACAACAACACAAAGGCAAAAACTTCACAACTCAACCATATCTCGAGCCGACTAACTGTTCTACGTTATAGGCAAGAAAGACAAAAGTGTGGATCAAACAGGCGTTTAAACAACAACCCCCAACCAACAACTTCAAGACACAATAAATGTAGTTGTAATAACATCTATATACAATACTTCTTTCTTTGCCTTCTAGATGAACAACTCCCCCTTTCAGAAGAAGGAAAAAAAGGAAACCCACGCACACACCATTGCTAAGTAAGCATGTAAAACATACACACAACAACAGCAACTACAACCACTCCCAACAATTGCAGAAACCCATCAGTAGCCCGTACACTCCCCTTCCCAATCCAGCAAATCCAAAAAAACAATAACAACATCAACAGCAACCCCCATGCATCAAAAGACAAACAGCTTCGCTTCTAAAAAGCAACAACACCTTTCTACCAATGAGGGAAAAACAAAAGACAGACTGATAATTTGTGTAAAAAAAAGTTTCAATAAAACGAGTGAGTGAATGAAATAAAAAAGGTGTAAACCATAAAATGAAAGTCGTCGGAACCCCTTTTATTCCCATTTTCAAACGTAAACGGCCGGGTTGGTCCCTCTATGTGTGATGATGTGATGTAAAATGTTTCAAATAAAAAAAAAACTGTTCTGTCTGTTGAATAGAAAAATAGTAGTTTGTGTTGTGTTATCTCTTTGTGTGTGTATGTAATGTCTGTGTCCATGTTGATATATGTGTGTGTGTGTCTGTGTGTGTGTCTGTGTGTGTGTGTGTGTGTGTGCAAAGGTTTGGTATCATGAGTCTGGTTCTTTCAAAAAGAGATATAACGAACAACACAAAAAAACAAACAAAAGGCTCAAGGAAAACGAAACAATGAAGGGAGAGAAAAAAAGGGGTGTTACTGATTCCACACTACCCATCTCCCCTCCTTGAATTTGAAGAGAGAGTCGCAAAAAACGCAAACAAAAAAAAGAAAGGAACAAAAAAAACAAAAGTCAAATCCCAAAATTCCATCCATCCCTCATCCTTCTCCCCCACCCTTTAATAGTCATTAACCGCTCGCTACATCTTCCCCCTTCTCATCCTCGATTTTGATCGTAATCGCCACCGACGACCCAGAAAACCACCTCTCCCTCGCCTTCTCCCAGTCCCTCTGATCAGGCGTCACCTTCCTCTCCTTTCCTTCTCCATTTGTCAAGTAGTCATCCCTCTAAGAACTCCCCTTCACTCTCGGCAGCGGCGGCAGCGCCTTGTCCAAACTATCCCTACTAATCTGATTCTTCACATGGCCCTGCTCCAACCTGCTCTTTTGGCTCCCCGACACACTCCTCAAGCCCCCACCACCATACCCGCTGTCGACGCTGTCCGGCTTCATCATGGTGTGATGAGGCACGCCGCCATACCCATGGCCGGTCTTGGGTGGTGTCGGTGGTGGTCTCCCGCCATCACTACCCCTACTCCGTCCACCCATCAAATGGCTAGTAAAAGTCCCGGTCCGGAAGTCATCACCATCCTTCGCAGGGGTTGGCGGTCGGTGGTCGCCTTCTTGACTGATGCGACTAGTGTGAGACTTTTGACTGCGCCGAGATTTCGTCGACTGGCTCTCGGCTGCTTCTTCTACTACGGGAAGGACCGCTGTGTCTCTTCTGTCGCCAAGGGGCGGCGATTGAATGTGTTTCCCGGCGGACGAGCCAGAGCCAGCAGGAGGCGATGCGGTTGTTCGAAGAGTTCGGTCGGGTATGCTTTCCTCACTTACGCCCTGCTGTTCCGTTCTCCTGGCTTGCTGCTCGGCCTTTTGCATCGTGAGCTCAATCTCTGGCGATTTTTGTCCTGCTTGCGAGGCTCCCGGTGGTGCTGGGGGTAGGTAGCTTGGAACTGGTGGAACTGTGTTGGACGAGCGGCCGCGGAGACTATTCCAGCTACCTACTCGTTGTCGTTCCTCTGCCGAGGCAGCAGCTGCTTGAGCAGCGTCCTTTTCCTGAGCCTCCCGTAGCGCTTCTTCCTGTGACATTGTTACGCCATTGATAAAGTTGATGAATCTCTCGCCATACTCATGTGGTGGGAGCGCCGAGATCTGCGTGCGATCGCTCGACAGGCCCTTCCAGAAGTGCTCGATCTTTTTGATCATGCCGTACTGTTATCATGTTAGCACGCCCCCTTCATTCAACCTTGACCAGAAAGACCTACGTGAGTGAGACAGTCAATCACCCCCAAATAGTAAATCTCATCCCCTGGCTCATTGTCTTCATGTGTCGCCCTAAAGCCCCCATCATCCTGATTAAACACAAACCCAGACTTTTGTCCGTCTTCAAGCTCATCCGGCATCCGGCTACTAGTCTGTCCCATTGGGACCGGCTTCTCGGTCTGAATCATTTGCCTCAGCTCCCTCGCCTTCCGCTGATTCTCCAATTTGGATGGCGTCCTCATCAACACTGACTGAGGGTTCTCATCTTCTGGAACGCCGTTTCCGCCAGGGTTAAACACCCGCAACGTCTTATCCCGTAAGTTCTCCTCGTTCCCTCGTTGAAGGTCGTGGATACCTATCAGCAGGGAGTAGTCCATTATGTGCAACTTCTGCAATAACCGCACATCTTTCTGTAGCTGCTCCAGGAACATCTTCTTTTTCTGGATGCCCAGCTCCAGATTCCTCTTTCGCCTCAACCAGTTCAAATCCTTCAGTGTCGCCCTAGGGTTGTTCGCCAGATCGTCCTCCCTGTAGTCGCGCCCAATTGTCGAGCCCTTCAAGTCGAAAGTCTGGTGAATGTCCCGGTGTGGTGGAAAAAGGTTGTTCATGACAACAAAGTGAATCTTCTTGCCGTAGGGCATCTTGACCCGGTGAAGACCGTAAAATTGCGAAAGAAGGGTGTTGGGGTTGTTGGTGACGTGCTGATAGTAGTCCTTCAGGATCTTGCGGAGAAATTTGTGCTCCGCATGGTGAATCGTCTTGATGATGTACTTGTAGTCCCGCGAGAAGTAGAAGAAGCTTCCACTCTTGCCCGGCGACCCAAGCTCTGACAAGATGTACTTACCCGTCAGTGACATGAGATAATCGGCGGGATCTAGACGGAACAGCGCTCGTAGGTGGCGAAACACCCATGGAGCATAGTCTTTGAACTTGAAGTCGTACTTGGCCGACGGCACCAGTTCGTTTCCGGCACTTTTTGTTGTCAGTTTTGCATGCTAATCAGCTTTCATGATATTCCAAACTCACATATCGAAAGTGGACTTCTGCTTGACGTCAAAATCAGCGTCTGTCAACTGGCGGTCGAGCTTTGCGTTGGTTCTCGAGACGGCCACACGGATGCCAGTTAACATATTGTATGCTGTCACCCAGTTTGCGTGCGTCTCGTCCACCTTTGTCCCGACCAGCACCCTGTCATCGTCCTCCAACTCCCTCCTCCTCCTCTTGCTCGCGCGTTTTTGTCGGTACGCTTCCGCCCACCGCATGGCATCTTCATCCGGCATCACCTCGTGTTGTGCCTCGGAATGCAGAGATCGAGTGTTTCTCCTAGCCAAACTCAACGATGCTCTCCTAACGCCGCCGCCGACGGTGGGCGAGAACCTGCCGCTAGC
The DNA here is from genome assembly GCA_033296885.1 of Triangularia verruculosa. NCBI lineage: Eukaryota > Fungi > Ascomycota > Sordariomycetes > Sordariales > Podosporaceae > Triangularia > Triangularia verruculosa. The sequence continues at coordinate 69,869 of MU863940.1, read as the reverse complement.
ATAACCGTCCGCCCCATCTCGCGACCCGCGCCCTTGTGTCACCTTGGGAACCTCGAGTGTGTGACGGTGCTTAATCCCTGGGGCTGGTGGTGGTGCCAGCGGCCCTGAAGCAGTCGGCCCAGGAAATGGAGGGGAGGAATATCTGTGTGGCGCCTTTTGGTTTTTGGGTTCTGGACTTAACAAATCAGGTGCGGTCGAGGCATTGACCGGAAGCGTGGCCACCGACGATTCGTTATTATCATTAACCCCGCGAATGCCTCCTTTGCTGATCGGTCGTGCATATGGATCAGGCTGCGCGGAACCGTCAAGTTGGGAACTGACAGATATTCGCGGGAAAGCCTCCTGAGGACTCGATGTCGCTGAATCATTCACCCTTCCATTGGCTTTCAATGTCCTATCCACCAACACTGTCGAATTGCCATTTGGTAGAGGCTTCCGCCCAGTCGAGTCAATCGCGGTGCCCAGTCTGTTCAATCCTCCAGCAGGACTGCCATCCGGCAGCGTGTTCATGGTTGGGGGAACCTTTGGCGGATAGTCCCCATTCACGTCGTGGTTGAGTCGCGTTCGCAAGTCGGCAGAGCCCTCGGAGGTTTGGGAAGAATTGCACGAGTTGTAAGAGCTTTCGTCGAAGCTCTCGTGGGATGTGTGCGAGTGTGGCTGGCGCGCAACGTGTACATTGAGTTTGCCGGTGTGGGACAAGCCGTACTGGGCGGCTTGATCGAGGTGCACAAGGCCCGAGGACTGGGAGTCGATTGCCGCACTTCCGTCCGGCAGGAAGGAGGGCATATCGCGCGCGTCGGGTGGTGAGATGGGGAAGGGCGGGCGTGGTGCGAGCCCGACTAAATGAGTGCTGTTCCAAGTTTCGATTGATATCACAGACGGTCGGCAGCGGCGCACATGCTCTCGAGACACCTGACAATTGACAAAGGGGTAGGGCAAGACAGGGGAGCAAGGAAGTTGTTAGTCTGAAAAGGCGAGGTCGATGATGATGATGAGTTCCGCCGCGTCGGGCTCGAATTCGTCGGCTTGATGCGAAATGGAGGGAAGCCCAGGGCAAAAGCAAGGCCGAGTCGGATTGATTGTGTCGACGGTTGGGTGTGGTTCAGCTGGTCTGAGCGGGAATCTTTGCTGCGCAGGGGCCGAGAAGGAGAGAGAGAGAGAACAAGCGGAGCGACGCTTGGCGGTGCGGTAACTGGACGCTTTCCTGGGCTGTGTTTGCGTTTCGCGTACGCTGTCGTGGCATTCACTTTGAGGCTTCACTTCTATTCTTTGGGTCTTAATACAGGGAAGATCAACAGATTGGAAGGAAGCACCAGTATTTTGAATTTTGGAGGAAGAGAAAAAACTCCATCGGCGCTGTGCGGGCTGTGGTGTAGCCAGGCGCAGTGCCCGGGTTTCCCTTCAGTTACCTGGTTGCTGTAAAAAGCCCAGACCACCCCGCCATTTCAGGACGCTCCAGCGGGCGAGTGGTCAGCAGCAACCCCGTTGCGAGGCGACACGGGACTCGGCGCCGAGACAAACGCACCCCGTTGCTTTTGAACTTGCGACGATCACCAGTTTGCAAACTGCATTTCCGATTCTAGCCCTCCTTCTCTACACAAGATTGGCCTTGAAATATTTATCTCTTTGCCTCCAATGCCGAGGAGGCTGGCCGGCCGACCCATCCCCGACCTTCGGTTCCCAGTGATCTCCCCCGAGCGAAGAAGCGAAGATTTCTCACCTCCCGTCTGCACCCAAGCAATTACATCATTCTGCGCACTCCTCCCAAAATCAATCAACCGGCTGCCTCTCGTTTATTTACCACTGTTGTCAAATATCAAAATAGCCGTTGAAATCCCGTTCAAAGGGAAACAGTGGGTTTACAAGTCGTGAAATCCCACCTGCTCATTTAAAGCAGCGGTCCTCCCCTGTAGTTGTTCCCCGTCGGCCGGGCCTTCGGTGCCTGAAAAGGGACCTGGAACAAAGCACTTGTCCTTCTTCCCACTCCACATGGCAGGTACCAAGACGGAAGACGGCTCGTACGGCAAACACGGAGCGGGCAATTGTTCGGTCCCCTTTTGTCTGCAGTGCAAATCGCTGGGAGAGAAAAAAAGTCAGCTGTTTCAACATGGCGAAGCTGTTTGTCACACTTCAACGGAGTTTTCCGTTTTCTGATTCTCGCTTCACGTCCCAAATTCCCGGGTCTTGCGCTGTTAGCGCATTTATTGAGGCTGAAGGCCGAGTTGTGAGATGAAGCGCTTCTATTCCTGGATATCAGCCCCCCCTGAATATCACAGCCTTGACCTTTTCTTTTGCGCTTCTAGAAGTTGGCATAGACATGGCCTCGCCAGAGTTGATAAATGAGCCAAGTCGATACTATCAATGAATGGCGAATTAAACCTCGATGATGCTATGTTACAATGCTATGCTGATGTTATGCTAGTATCCCTTCCCTTCCTTATCTAGGATGACAGACCTCCAAATGACCCCTAACGCCGTGCTTTGCATCCCGTCCTCGTGCTTGCTTGCTTGCTTGCTTACCATCGTAATGATATGTATGAAGCAACGTACAATGATGTAAACCAGCCCGAGCCCCAGCTACATTTTCCCCTCTCATCTCCATTCCAACCCGACATTCTCCCGTTTTTCACCTCCTTCTCCTGAATCTAGAATTATACCCCGGACCACCCTTCGCACCGCCTTGCTTCAACTTCAACCTCTTGAAGTTCGCGTGAGCCGTCGCCTTGACCTTTCTTACGGCCTTCTGAACCGTGCCCTCCTTCTTTTCTTCCTTGTCAACTCCCTTCTTGCCCTTGATTTCTGCCAGCGTCTTCTTGGTACCAGCAGTTGAAGACTTGGGTGTAGGTTTGAGAGTGTCAAAATCGTCATCGTCCAGATCACTGTCGTCGTAGTCTGAGCCCGAGCGCAACAAATGATCCTCCGGAGCTTGCTCGGAGTTGTTGCCGTACTGGGTTTCAGGAATGACAGCGTCTTCTCCTTCAGACTGGGAGCCATTATCAGGTGAGGTCATTGTTCCAGGACGCTTGAAACGTGTAGGCTTCATCTTCACCATGCGAGTGGTGCGCTTCTGCCCTCGCTTCTTGAAGACACGGAGGGGGTTGCCGTGTTGGTCGACACCTTCCTTGCTTAGGTCTTCTTCGTCATCCTCGTGCTCGTTGTCGAATGCAGATAATAAGACCGGCTTTTCTTTGGGTTGGACCGGTTGTGGTGGCGGCGGAGGAGCGATTTGACTGTCGCCCACTTCTATTTCGACATCTTCTGGTACTGTTGCCAACTTAGGGACAGCAGGTTTGGCGACTGGTATACCGAGTTCTTCGGCTTCCATCTCCCGGAGAGCATCTTCTTCGTCTTCATGGGCCTCATCTTCTATCTTCCTCAATCCGGCAACGACCTCAGAAAGACCCTTCACTTTCACGCCCTTGCGACTAAGTGCTCGAGGCAGACGTAGGGGTCCAACTTTCCACTCGCCATTTTCGTCGGTCTCATCTACAGCAGGGAGGCTCGTGGTCCGTCGAAGAAAGGCCGGCGTACTAAATTGCAGTTTGCTGCGGGTTGAAGAGGGAGTCGTCGTGAGGCTCCCTCGCCGGCCGCCAGTGTTACCTGGACGTTCGTGGAGGGGAGTGCTTGTGGCTCCAAAGAGCTTGGTCCCGGTATGGGGAGTGGAGACATCGTGAGCAATTCGTTTCGCGGAAGGGGTTGTGAGATCCCCAACATCAGAGGCCCGTCGCTTGCTGGGTGTCGCTCCTATTGGTTTGACGAAGGGAGACTCGGTTGGTTTGGACGGGGTTTTGCCCAGGAGATCGAACAAGCCAAGAACTTTGCCGTCTCTTTGGGGGGTAGGACCAATCGAGGTTGGGAGGGCCGGGCTGAAGAGCTTGCGGGCCGTCAAGGGGGTTCTTGTTCTTGGAGTTCTGGCGCTGGGGGTATCAATGTAGGGATTGTGGATGTGCTGCTTTCGCGGTGTCTGCGCTGTCTTGGAGTGCTTAGATGGGGTCTGGGCCGGTCGGTGGGAGGTTGATTTCGGTCTTGGAAGTTTTGACAGTTCCTGTGGCGGAATCCTCCCCGAGAGAACGTCTCGGAGCTTGTTGTATTGTTTGTACTTTTTGGCAATGTCGGGATTCTGCTTGATATCGTCTCGGCTTGGCTTGCTGCCATGTTCTGTCTGCCAGTCGGTCTCCCATTTTTTAAGCTCTGCTCGAACCTGCAGCGATTGTGCTTCAAACCCGGCTCTGGCTTGGTCGTCCATCATGAAATGGTATAAGGCGTCGGCGGATGGGTTGTGTGGTATAGATGGTAATAATGAGAGGGTCTTGTTATCTTAAAGAATGGATAGGTACCTGGGTACCTCGACGCGTCCAACGCGTCTTGTCAGATTTAGCACGTCCACCCCGCGCCCCACAATGAGATCAGAGCAGGGGTAGCGCCAAGACTCCGCCAGATCCCTGCAGCGCATCTTTAAAGATCAGATGCGAGTGCTCTCTCGATTCCCATCCATTAAAGATACAACAAACCCCGAAAGTCTACAGGGTACCCAGATACAGGTCCCCGGAACAGGCGACAGTGCAGAATCGATTAGAAGGGCGAAATACATCTTCCAGCTCTCCGACCAACCTGTCCACTCCAACTCCGGCCGCCCCTCCAGATTCTCCCAACATCCTCAGCATCACGAAATGGCGGACATATCACCGCCGCCAGAGCCGGTCGCGCCGACAAGCGACAGCAAAAACCCCATGTCCAGCAACATCAATTCTCAAATCCTTCAACCTACCCTCGCTGAGGTCCAAACCAGCGACAGCGACGAGAACTCCTGCGTCATCTGCCTCGAAACCATCACCTGCCCCTCCATCGCCATTCCATGCGCCCACACCGGTTTCGACTTCCTGTGTCTTATCAGCTGGCTACAACAACGATCATTCTGTCCATTATGCAGGACCAACGTAACTGAAGTGCGATCCCCCAATCCCAATTCACATAGAGAAACCGTATACACGGTCACGCCGTCAGCTGCCGAACTCCACGAACAAGCGGCGCCCGAAATAGAGTCCGACGTCCCAGCCAGGCACAACCGACCGCGAGAGCGGCACAACCCAGGTCCGGTCGCTCTATCGGCGGATAGCGGTCTTAGAGACTTTGTGCGACAGGTGGTTTCACGCGTGGTTGATGACCGTGCTTTTGAACGTCGACGCTACATATATCGTCACAACCTCTACTCTCTCCGTAAGATCTCCTCCACCACTACTTCCTCCCACTCATTGCTAACACCTCTGTGGTGTAGACATCGGCTCCTCCCCTTACACCTCCTACGCACCCTCCATCCCCTCACCACAAATTCTCTCCTCTACTCCCCACCTCTTGTCAAAAGCTCGCCTATTCCTCCGCCGAGAACTTCAGGTCTTTTTCCCGCTATCAACATCAGCTTCCTCCTCCGTACTCAGCACCAGCCAAAATCCCGAGTTTCTCCTCGAGTACGTCATCTCGATTCTCAAGTCTGTCGATTTCCAGTCTGAATCCGGGGCTGCTGACGCCTATAATTTGTTGAAAGACTACATGATCTTTCCCGAGAATGGAGAGGACAGGACAAATCTGTTTCTACATGAGCTCAAGACCTGGATGAGATGGCGAGGTGAGCCGTCTGGGAGTGTCAGTTTGGAGACTTGGGATCGAGGGGTGCAGTATCCGTCGCCGAGGAACGTGGACAATAGGAGGGGCGCTAACGGAGCGGAAAGAGAGGAGAGGGGCAATAATTGGCAGGATGAGACTGGCAGTCACTGGAGGCCTGACCCGTCTGGCCTCATTTTCAATGGAACAAGATACGGGTGGAACAATGCACGTGTACACGACTACATGTCGGGTTACCGGCCGCTGAGCAGAAGCGATTTCTATTGAAGTCAAGGCAGCAGGCTAGGCAAGGGAAGGCGTTTTGGGATACATGGTTTTTATTTGGCGTTCGGCGGCATATAAATGATACCCCGGCTGTAGTCTAGATGATGTACAATTTTACAATGTATCAACCCATCAAATTTCAAGCAAGCTTGTCAGCTTCTTAGTTCTAAAACAGGTATGGGTTCTTGAAGGCCCATGGAACCAGATAGATCATCACACTATCAAAGTGATTCCAGTAGTAAAGCATCAAGTCAATTCTTGGCCCTAATCCCATATAAACTCCTCTCTAACTCCTGTATAAACGCTACCTAGTATAAGTTGATCCCACATCCTCTCACTCACACAGACTTTGCGAATAGCACGCTTGCTCCCCTCCCTGAACTCGATCGCTTGCTTTCCCCAGTTAGGCAGAAAAAAAACAGCAGGTATAAAGCCTCCCATATCCAGTTCGACAGTGACTAACCGCGATGTCCCAGTCTTCCATTCATATACCTCCCCGGCCCTCCCTCTCTTACTAACCCATTCCATCATTATATTCGTCGTTGTTGAGAAGAGAGGAATTTTGTGCTGAGTTGCCCATGCCGTAAGAATGTGCAGCCGAGAAAAGAAAGAGACAGAAAAAAAAAGATAAAAACAACAAAACATTGTGTTAACAAGAAACCAAACAAAAATGTACGCCGACATTTCTCCCCCCCACACCCTTAAATCCCAAAGATATTGGTATCAAGTCGGTTATTGTCGTCGTCGCTTTGTCGCATATGTACGTTTTCCCTCCTTCCCCATCCCTCCCATCCCACTCCCATATATTCCCATCATCATACCATATTCATACTTCGTACCCCTCCTTACCTCCACCCTCCCTGCCCCCCCCCCCCCCCCAGGGGTTACCCCATAATATCCGACAGCACCGCCATACTCAATATCATGACCAACAACCCAATCGTCACAATGATCAGCAACGTAAAACTAAACCAGCCCATCACCATCGCACTACTCCCCACACCAGCCAAAACCGACCCATTCCCAAAGTCCTGCGCAATAATACTCGCCGCCACCGAAGCAGTATGCTGCCAAAGCACCGACACCAGCACAAATATCGACGCGATAAAGATAATAGCCAGCGCAACCTGGGAAACCGGCCTCGAAGGGAAAGGCTTGACCTCGCGCTCCGACCCCTCAGAGTCTTCCTCCTCGTGCCAGCCGGGAAACGTCGCGAGAAGAAGCAGGCAGATAAAGGCGAAGATAATCGCGATAATCCTGCAAACACTTTTGATTAGCAACCCCAAATCGCTTACACACCAGAGCTCATGAAAAAATATATACTCACAAAAGGTAAGGGAAAACAATCATATCCTTGAACTGCGAGCTCAGCCAGATCAGATTCAGCGGGTCTTGCTCGACGCTGATCTCGTTCGCCAGGGACGTCGCATTGTTGGAGCACAGCCAGCTCCCGCCGTCGGTCGAGATGCAGATGCCAAAGTAGCCTACTCTGGCTTGGAGGCTGGCGTCTCCGACGATGTTGGAGATGGCCTCGCTGACCCGGTAGTCGACTTGGGAGGTGTCCGGGACGGCTGTGTATTTCTCGTAGTAGATTGATAGGAGGAAGATGTCTGGGATGAGGGGTGAGGAGGAGGAGCAGCCTGCTAGTAGGAGGGCTGTATATTTTGCGCAATGTTAGTGATCATTTCTCGTGGTGGTGGTTACGGCTAAGAGGGACGGAAGGAAGGCAACGTACATAATAGGATAATGGTGACGGCGATGAGAATCATCAGCACGTGGTGGTAGCCGAGGAATGGTACCCATCCTGGTGGTGATAGTTAGCGAGCATTCCAGAGATTGGTGATGATGGGTGAGGGTGAGAGAGTGAGGGTGAAGGTAAACGTACGGTACCATCCTAATTGCACTCTTGTCGCCATATTGGCTGTTGTCTGCTTTCCTTTCCTACTTCTTCACAACGACAAAATAATAAAACCCACACACACCCGTCCTCCGCGGTGCGCACGCCGGAGTGACGGTTGGGAGGGGTGTAGATTTGGCGTTGTCGCCTTCACCTTCTCCCCTCGTGGTGTTGGAATGTGTGGCGCCTGTCTGTTCTTCCTTTTCTTCTTGTCTCGGCTACGTCGTCGTCGTCGTTATCGTCGTCCTTCGTTCGCCTTGCCTCAGCTGAACAAAGCAGCAGCAACAGGGGAGGAATGCGACTAGGTCTTTCTCGACTTTCGTTCGCAAAAGATCCTAGACCAAGAATCAATTCGTCCAAGAGCGGAGCACAAAACTGGTCTGCGCTCTGCTCGACAACAAAGTTGATGTTCAGGTCCCACCTGCAAGTGTATACAAGAGAAAGTGGACTTTCTTAGTGCGGACCCTTGAATCTGCACAACACACAGGCACACACACACACTGCTGTGATACTGGAACAAGAAAAACGGAGTGTAAGTAAGGTTGTTAGAGCAACAGACCAAAAAAGTGAGAAAGAGGGCAAGGAGGAATGCAAGAGCGGGAAAACCGTCAGGAATTCTTCTGCAGGTCCCGGAAACTGTGCCTGCTCTGGTGTGGGATGATGTGGATGGGACCACGCTTCAACCAAGAATGGCTGGTAAACTTGGACTTACAAAGTGGGGTGCTCTGCGCAAAATCGCAGAAATGTCGGTGGCTGGTATGAATGAGGGTATTCGTGTATTTTCTGAGACGACGCTTTCCAAAGGGTGGGAGAAAAAAACGGAGAACAAAATCAAGAATGATGCGAGGAGTCTCCGTCCCTCGCCATCTGCATTTCCCTCTCTCTCGCAGCAGCAGCAGCAGCAGCAAGCTCCAGACCCTACCTCCGTTGGCCGTTGCCCAACCACCTTCTTTATTTACATCGTACCTAACCACCAACCCCCGTTGTCCGGGCAAAAAGCTAGACAGGGGTCTAATGTGCTGGCTATGGTCTTGGCAAAACGCTTATGCGCCGCGTAAAGTGGGAAACCGCCCCACCTGGTGACGCATTGTTGGTTGGTTCTCAAGCTTCCCCAGCCTCTCAGTTTAAGCACCTGGACCTGAACCGCTGAGGTCACCTCATCACTTGCCCCGTTCAAAATGGCCACGATTCCTTTGGAAATAAGAGAAAGAAGCGAGGCTCCTTGATCTTAATACTTTCTTGTTAAGGAATCGCGACGGGCAACGCGATTACTATGGATCCCCACAGCCCAGCCGGAGCCAAACGGGGCTGAGGACTTGACAGTGAGACTCCGTATCCGACGTCAACATCCAGCCCCATCGTCAAACATTGTCTTGCTGTTGTCTGATTCAATATGCGACGGCCTGGTCAGATTCGTTTTTGAACATGTTCAAGTTGAATGAAGAAGACCGCAGCTTCCATTGACATCCCAAAGACTGGATTAGCAACCGCATCTGGATTTGTCAGCTATTCTTTAGCAGTAGCCACAGTGAGGGGTGATAACCTCCAAATTTAAGACAGCAATGGCATCATCAGTTTTTCTCTTAAAAAACCCATCTTTGACCTCACTCCTGACATCTACATATTCTTGCTTTACATTTATCTCAGTGACTAGAATCCATGAAAATGACAGTTTTCGACATCAAAATCGTCTCCGACGCCATTTGTCCCTGGGTATGTGGGCCCGATGTTATAACCACCACCATCCCAGCTATCTAACACCGCCCAGTGCTACCTAGGCAAGAAACGCCTCGAGCGCGCCATCTCCCTCTACCGCACCACCGTCCCCTCTGCCGGCAACGACACCTTCAAGATCCACTGGCACCCCTTCTATCTCGACCCCTCCCTTCCCAAAACCTCCGTCGATCGCGATGAGCACCTCCTCAAGAAGTTCGGCGACCCGAACCGGCTCGCCATGTCCACCATGATGCTCAAACAGTTCGGCCAAGCCGAGGGCATCAACTTCTCCCTCAAAGCTAGAATCGGCAACACCCGTGACGCTCACAGGCTGGTCCAGCTAGCCAAGACGAAGTCGAGTGAGGTGGAAAACAGTGTGATTTCTGCCCTGTTCAAGCTCCATTTTGAGGAGGATGGCGATATTACATCGCATGACGTGCTTGTCGCGGCTGGAGAGAAGGGTGGGTTGGATAAGAATGAGGTGAAGACCTGGCTCGAGGAGGGTAAGGGTGGCGACGAGGTTGATAAGGAGGTACAGGAGGCGTATCGGGACGGTGTGAGCGGGGTGCCGAACTTTACTATCAACGGTAAATACAGAGTCGAGGGCGCGCAGGATGCAGAGAAGCTGGTTGAGATCCTCAAGAAGATAAAGGCTGCTGAACCGGCTGTTAGCACTTCTTCTGGCCAAACCTGTTAATAAGAACGCACCTTGGGAGTTCTCTAAAAAAATAAAATCCTTTGCGAACTTGTATATGCTCCTTCATGTCAAAATCACGGTGACCCTCATCAGATATCCATCAAGCCCCCCAAGTCGTCTTCCAACCGCTTCAACTTTGCTTGAAGACCCCTTCTTTCCTTCTCCAACCGCCTCAACTCCTCCTCATCCCGTCTTAAATCCTCCTCAGTAATCCAATCCCCTTTGTCTTCCTCCTCCTCGGCATCCTCCATCTCATCATCCTCATCGTATCTACCCCGTTGATGGTTCATCTGCTCCAACTGCGCCTGCTGCTCAGCGACCTTTTGCTCGTAATACTCCAAGGTATGCCCTTGCATCTCCCACTTCCTTCTCAGTTGCGGTATCCTCTCCAACGCACCAGGTAAGGCATATACGCTACAAAGCTTCTCCGCGCCTTGGAGAAGGATCTCAATGTCGACTTCGCCGTCCTTGTGCCGTCGGGTGAGGTGGGCGTGGAGGTCACCGCCGAGGACGGCGGCGACGGCGGTGGAGCGGCGGGTGGTGGAGTTGGGAGCGGGGCCCGTGGTGACTTCACCGGCGGCGACGTTGAAGACGGTTTGTCTGCGCTTGGATGGTTGGGGTTGCTCGAGGGAGGGCTGGGCGGTTGGTGGTGGTGGAGGGGCGGGGACGGAGAAGAGGGCGCGTTCGTGGGCTTCGGTGTCGCGGATGAGGGAGGTGATGTCCGGGTTGGAGAGAAGGGCGTTGGTGAAGATTTTGGGTGGGGGGAAGCTATAAGGGGAGTTAATAAAGGGGTTTGTTTACTTTGGGGGGAGCAAGTTTACGGGAGACTGTCGATGCCTTCGCAGGAGAGGGCGATTTGGGCGAGGTGGGTTGATATTAGAGACATGATGGCTGGTTTGTTATATGGTAAAGCAAGGAATATCGCGTCAGAGCAAGCAAATGCCGCACTGAGAGGTGTTGAACAGGAAGATAAATGATGTGATCTATGCGATCTACAATCGAGAGCTTGGGTCTGGCTTGGAGGTTATCAGATGTCTTGGCAAAACTGTTATCGACGGATCTGCCCCGCGATTATCTCCGCGCTATCACGTGACAGATCTGATAGACAGGCACAGGCACAAGCACCAAAGCTTGAAATGCCCCTCGATGATTTTCAAGAGAGTATTTTACGCGACATACCGAGAAAATTCCCAGACCTCGGATGCCCAATTTGGGAGCTGCTGACCACAAAGTCCAGTTACCAATGACGCAGTTGTCTCGGCCTACTCGGAACGTCTTCCGGCAAGTACAACTTCTGAGCTTCAAAGCACCAAGTAACCCGGCACCTATGTAACGCTCAACGCCTTTGGATCACCAGCAGCACGTCGGTGAGAAGCTCATGCGAGATCATGTATCCGTGTATTCCTTACACACCGTTTTTTCGAACGGCCGAATGCCATTACTCTCACAGATGGACACATTGACAAGCACTCCACTGGCGATGTCTACGGCCCGCTCTCAAGAAGAGCTGGGGAAGGATCCCCTGGTCACACCCTGCAGATGCCGGATAGGACGACACCCAGCCGGCACTCATGTTTGCTACGCTCCCCAACCTCGTTGGAAGCTTTCTGGAGCACTGAAGCAGCTCTAGATTCCATGAGGAACCGTATAATCCCTCACAGTATCTCAACATCTGGCTCAGCTGCGAAATAACGGAGCCCAAAGTCTCTCGAGGCGTGTGGGCGTATGAATGCGCATCGGCGAAAATGGCAACGGGATCTGCTCATCCAAGCAATTTTCTCCTGCCACCCACGTAGTACAACAGCAGACACGCATCCTGCAGCCGGCAGAATGATTTTTCTGTCCTTGCCATTGGACACCAGTCTATTTTTGATATTCCTCTCGGCGGGCCTCTACACCATGATTTGTTGCCAGTCCCTATGGAAAGATGCCCGGACATCCAGCCTTGTGGTTCCATGCTCGTTTGCGTAGCGGCATACAGTAGCCATGACACGATGAGACAGTGACAACTCAACCATCAAGACACCGCCTTCGCGTCCCTAACGGAGCCGAAGACTCAGACATCCGGGCTCTGAGCGACGGCCGGTTTGTTGTCGTCATGCCGCTTGCTTGTGTCCCACCTGTAACATTTTGTCTGGGGAAAATGTTCAGGGATTAGATGGAGCATTGCTGCCCAAAGGCGCCGCTATGTAGCAAACGTTGAGAGACAACCTGCTGTTGGCGGCTCTTCTTTGTTCTGCCCCTTTCCCGGGGCTTGAAAACCCTGCTGCAACCCATGGCAGCCAGGCACAGGAGAATTACTGCCAAAATGTATAAGATGGGTCTTCGGTCCGGAGCCCAACCCACCACTCGATATCTGTAGCCTGTGATATTGGCCCAGTCTTTGGTGCACGTCTATCCATGTTGAAAAGCCAACTCCGGACCTGAAAGAGACGTCAGCTGCTTTGTTTGTCCTCTGTTGCTGTTGCTCGGACGGACAATTCATTATTCTTCGACACACACATACGTATACCGCGCACATACCGGACGGATACACCACCCCTCAGCCGGTCTCCCGAGCTGCCGGCTTCCACCCATCTGACTACTCGTCAATCAGTCGTCAGTCAGCTCCTTCGTCGGCACCACCAGCGCAGCGCAACGGCGCAAACCGACCAGTCCTTTTCATCGAGAACCCCGCAATTCCCAATTGCTTGCCTCACAGTCCTGCTCAGACACGGTCCCCAATATCGGGATTCAACCTGGGCTGCACGGAACCGCACCTAGACTCTGGATCGATATTATCATGACAACCAACCGAAGTCCGATATCTTCTCCTCGTTGGAGATTCATTCTTTGGGTCTTGACACCTTGAAATCTCATCACTGCCTCGGAACAATTACTTGCATCGCATAGCTGCGCGCGCGACATCCCATCTTTTCCCCGCCATTTTTTTCTTTTGCTCGGTAACCCCCACACTCTCTCCCACGAGAGCGGGCAATCGATAAGACGTTTTCCCCAGACAAGACTGGCACCACTCGACACACACCGCTGTGACAATACCCCAGCAAGCAAGCATCTTTTTTTTACTGCCGTCCAAAGCGGAAGGCCTAGAAATTCCGTCACCGGTGCTTTTGTTGCAAATTTCTCTTGCATCGCAAACATATTAATACGAACCATGTGGTCCAACGGGAGTATCTCTCAGAACATCGGGCCTACCTCTCCGCCAGAGACCCCGCGAACGGCTTCCCCGGTTTTTGGCCGCAAAAGTAGCCCCCCGCCCTCCGGGGTGTCTGCGCCAACGCCGCCGCCGCTTCCACATTCCCGTCACCACCACCAATACCTCCGTCCCATGGCGCCACCCCCGTTGTCAACCGGGGGGCTTCCGGTGGCGTTCAATGGCAGCCGTCCAGATCAATTATCACCACGGGCAACGAGCTGTTCCTCTTCTTCGTCAGAAGGCGAAGAGTCCGATCATGATTCCCACCCCGCCGGGCCATCCCGGTCCGCAACCCCTGAACAACCACAACTGGAGCCATCTCCACTTCTACCCCAGATTCCACACATTTCGGCCAGGATAGGCCGGTCTTCGTCGATTATCATCACCGAGACCGATGCCAACTTTGTCATTGAGGAACTCTCCGACTTTGCCGACAGCGATGATGAGAGAGATGGGGTATTACGGCCTGACTACATTGAATATGCCGAGTCCAATCGCAGCCGTTCCCGCTCGAGGACCAGACGCCCACCAGTGATGGATAGAACATTTATCTTCAGCCTTGGCAACCTCAACTGTGACGACGAGTCTGACGAGACAGACCTCGACGAGGCGGAATACCGCGAGTTCCTCATCAAGAGGAGAGAAGAAAAGAAAAGGAGGAGGATGACGAGCGGGAGTATAGGGAAGAGGACGATCAGTGAGAGTATCGGCAGTGATACGGATCTGGAGGATCTGAAGCCTTGGCTGAGTGGTGGGGTTGGTGTCAACGGGGATGGGGAGAACGGGGGGAGAAGGATGAGGAGACGGGTTAGCATGGTTGATCATCACATGAGGAGGAGGAGTTCGATTTTCCAGCATGAGGCGAGGACGTCGAGGATTGAGGAGCTGGAGGAGCCGGATTCAGATGATGGTGATTTTTTGGTCGCGGGGGTGGGAGAGAAGTTGGCGAGGGAGTTGCCGTATTACGAGTATGTTAGCATGGAGGTTGATTCGCCGTAGGGGTGTGACAGGGAGAGATGATGTGGATGATAATGGAAGGTGGCTATCTACTGGGGATGAATAATGATGATGATTATGATTATGAGCTTATGAGTGGGGATTTGAAGTGTTTTTAAGTTGCTGCATTGCATGGGGCTTAGCTATGTACTTTGGTGGTTGGCTTTGGGTGAAGTTGATTGCTGAACTCTATGTTGATGATCATATCGGTGAATGTACCTGGCTGATGATACCTGATAGAGTGTTTGAAATTCTTTGCAATACATGATGGGGTGCTTGATCACGCTTAGATGCTGAGTTCTGTAGAGTATGTCCAACTGTGCCGGAATGCAACCTTTTACGCAGGTATATTGATTGTGATTCAAGATCTTGAACCCTTTGGATATTCAATCGGTATACTTACTAGACCTACTGGCATATGCCAGGAGGTTTTCAGCCAGTAACATATGGCTCGTGCTTTGAGCCTACATCTAACTACCTCTTCAATCTCATGGTATTAATGTGTGTTCAAGTCTTTATTCTGCAGTTGGGAGGTGTGAGGAGTGTGCTGCCCTGTGGTTTCCGCCGATGTAGTCGGCACAAGTGCTCGTGCGGGTCCGTTGAGAGATCCGGTTTTTCCTAGGGCTTAAGACTCTCCAAATGGCGAGCTGAAAAAAAGAAAATTTTGCTCAGAACCTCGTGATAGAAAAACTGGCAAATATTTGCGTTGACCTCCAAGTTTGCTGGTTGGGGGATCAGATATCCTGGACAAACCGCACGGACCATTGTCGCCCTACCGTATATCGGTAAGTTCCGTTCTGAACTCAACCACACGCATCGCGTTACCCTTGTCCAACTCTATCTTCGTTACCTCCTCCTCCCCTCATCACGACATCGAGGGAACTCAAAGAGAAAGCTTCTATCGTCGAAGATATATTCTTCCTTTATTTCTACACCTAGACTTTCGGTTGTTATCGGCTGGCTAATTGAACACCACCTTAGACACTCGATACAAGGTCCGACTCGACGAGGCTCGACAGCCGTGATAGGATTCCATCCCTCTCCGAGTCGGAAAGCATCGCCATCATGAACCAAGCTCCGGGCCAGGGGATGGTTGGCCAGCCGAATGGTCAGAACATCCAGGCCCCAGGCGGTGTTCCCAATCGTCCTGCTGGTGCTGCCGGCGCTCCCCCAGCCAATACTCCGTTGTACCGCCCCGAGCAGATGCAGCAAATCCCCATCCTCACGGCCGAGGAGAAGGCCAAATACACCGTGGGTCTGAGCCAGCTTTGGAAGATACATGACGGCTCCCCACCGGGCTCTAACGAGCACATGTCGGCCAAGGCCAAGATTGCCGACTTTGGACGCATGTTAACTCACAAGGTCAATAACCGTCGACTGCAGGCCCAGCAGGCACAAGCAAATGGACAGCAAGTTAACCAGGCCCTACAGATTCAACACCAGCAGCAACAGCTCCAGCAGCAACGGGCGGCCCAGCTGCAGGCCCAGCAACAGCTTCAGCAGCAACAACGGGCCCAGCAACAGACCCAGCAGCTCCAGCAACAGAACGGACAAGCGCAGATCAACCAGGGAGGTGCTGTGTCCGGTGTCCAAGGGGCTGGCGGAATGGCAGCCGGTGGTCAAGGTCAGGGAGCGACAGGTGCTCAGCCCGGACAAGCTGCCCCGGGTGCGAATCGACCTGCGCAGCAGCAACCACGCGCGGCGATACCGCCTTATATTGCTTCACACATGGCCGAGATCCAGTGGGGTAACATCCCGCCCAACGTGACAGACAAGGCCAAGTGGCTTGAAAACCTTAAGGGCCAATATGCCCGGGCTCTCTACCAGGTCGATAACATCCGACTTAACCTCAAGGCCGTCAATGATGCGATGGAGAAAGAAGGTCTGTCGCCTGTGGAAGCAGAGAACCTCAAAAAGAAGAAGGAGATACTTGACAAGGGGCATCTCGAGGCGATAACAGTGGTCAATACCATCAGGAAACAGTACATGGTTAACAAAGCAGGCGGCACTCCTGGTGGCATTCCAGGGACACCACAGGTTGGGACAGGTGGCGGTGGAGCAACCGTGACTGCTCCTCCGGGAGGGCCAATGCAGCCGGCCACAGCGACAGTCAATGCAGCGTTTGAAGCTGCCAAAAAGCAACAGCTGGCTGCGGGTCGCATGCCGTCGGGAGCTGTGAATAATCAGGGCCCACAGCCTTCGCAAGCACAGCACCCACATCAGACTCAAAGCCAGACTCCAGCCACGCCAGTGCAAACGCAGTCCACGCCCATTTCACAGGCTCCTTCCTCTCAAGTGCCTCTTTCGCAGCCGCAGTCGCAGTCGCAGCCGCAATCACAACCTTCAAGCCAAGCGCCGATCAAAGTTGAGCCGGGCACCCAGCCGACTCCGGTACCTGCGCCTATCAATACCGCACTTGCTGCCGCCCGTGGCATGCCCTCAGCCGGTACTCCTACTCAAAACTCGGCCCGCATTCAAACTCCTCAGTCGGCAACTCCCGCAACCAACCTCAACAACCCGAACATTCAGCCACTTACCCACGCCGCAGCCGTCAACGCTGCCGCCGTGAATCAATCCCGCCCCGGATCCATCGCCGGCCCGCCTACTTCGGCCACACCCGTGAGCGGCCCGCCCCAGTCTGCTTCCATCGCAACCGGTTCGCAAGGTCATCCTCACGCGCACCCACCGCAGCAGATCCAGACCCAGGCGGCTGGCATGAACTCCAAGTTTGCGATTCCCAAGACTTTACACGACCAAGCTGCCCAAATGCCCAAGCCGGCCCCGCACATCGGCGGCATCGGCAGCGGTCGCCCCACCCTTAGCGGTGGTGGCGGTACTGCTGGCGGCGTCTTGAACCAGCCGGTCCTCCCCAAGACTCCTGCCTACCAGCTCGAGGGTGAGGGTGAGCGCATTCTCAACAAGAAGAAGCTCGATGAGTTGGTTCGCCAGGTTTGTGGCGGCACTGCTGAAGGTCAGGACGGGAACATGTTGAGTCCCGATGTCGAAGAGGTCAGCTAATTATCCATTCTTTTTTTTCTCTCTTATTCGTTTCTGTTAAATATCCTGCTAACATCACAACAGTCGGTGTTGAACCTTGCTGATGCTTTTCTGGATAATGTCCTCCATCAAGCTTGCCGCAACGCCAAGGAGCGCGGGTCCAAGGTCCTCGAGATTCGCGACTTGCAGCTCGTCCTGGAGCGCATGTACAACATTCGCATTCCGGGTTACTCGTCTGAGGAGTTGCGCACCGTCCGGAAGATGCAGCCAAACAACTCTTGGATCAAGAAGATGAGTGCTGTCCAGGCCGCCAAGGTTGTCCCTGGCAAGGGGGATCTCTGATTCTCTTTCTTCACTTTCTATCGTCTCTTAATACTTGGCTTATGGGGAAAGGTATTGAGACGAGCGCGATCACGCTTTCACTGGTGATATTCGTTCTGTAAGGGCGTTTTCCTTCCGGCACAGGGTGGCGTTTTATGGTATGGGTGGGATATTGATACCTTGGGCTTTCTGGGCGGATTAAAGGGAATCATCAGCACATGGAGTGGTCGATTTGTCTAACAGGACGGGAGGAAAAACGGTCATCATTTTTTAGATTCTGTAAGGTAGCTTGGCCTGATGATTAATGGAAGGCTTTTGCTATCATGTTTTTGAGACGTGCAAATGAGAGTGATCAGACATATGGATTTACTTTGCTTCCACGTGTTCAACCGTCATCAATATTGCTATCATGGAGACCAAAATATCGACAAGGCGAAGACGTCAGGTTGCTGTAAGGCCCAATTGGGGAAAAGGTGGGGCGGCTCAGTCGTGTGTGTGCCAGGCAGCAAATCGACAACGTCACAGAAGCTGATCCCAGCCTTGGGCCAAAAGCGGGTCGGCCAGGGAGCTTTTGCAGCCGCAATGGCAGGGCAAGTACCGGCGCCCAATAAGGTACTTCCCCGCGCCTGCCAGCTGCGGGCAAAAGACCAGGTACCGATTCGGAGCTGCGTACTTGTTGCCGCTGCCTTGCTTGGTCCGTGCCGTGTATCGTTTGGTCGACCTGCGGTTTGTGACCTGAGTGCTCGCTCATCATCAAACTCCAGCCAAAACAGCTTCTTGCATCGACAACCAGCGACTAATTTTCTTACTGTCAAGCCAAGAGGCAATACTGAGTTCCATCGCCCGGTTTGTTCGACTCCACAGTTCCACGTAGGTGCCACCCCCTCCTCAGAAAGCAACCGACCTCGCTTTGCTCTACGAACACAATTAGTGAGGCCCGGCCCGAGCTTGCATCTGACTGACGAGCAAACCAAAAGGCCGACAGAGCGCGCTTCGCGATAACACATCGCACTGCATTCAACGTCGAGCCATCTCTCTCGACGGACCGCCCACCGGGTACACCCAACTTTACAAATACAAATCATCACAGCTGAATAATGCCTGGAAAGACGCCCGACAAGGAGCCCGTTGACAACGCCGGTTACAGAGGAGGAAACAAGATGAAGGGCAAGGCTGGAAAGAAGGGAGAGGATGAGAAGATGACTGTTGTCGTGCCCCCTTCCAAGAAGAAGGATGTCGAGGGGGATGTGGCGATGGACGTTGATGAGAAGGTCGAAGAAGAGAATGTGGGGGAGAAGACTGTCGCTGGTGCGTTTTTCTCATGGGTTCTAAAAGGGAGAGGGGGTATACTGACCACAAATTAACAGACATCAAGGGCAACTTTGCCCTCCTAGACCGTGCCGTCGCGCTCTTCGACGCCAGATTCACCCTCCGCGCCCTGCGATCCGTCTCCTCCATCCGAAAGCGGTTGACCCCCGACATCCTCGCACAGGCTATCTCGGAGACATACACCTCGACTTCTCCCGGCGCCGAGATTGCCGCTGGGCTGTTGAAGGTTATTGGAAAGGAGGGTGTCCCGCTTGGCGGTGGCAAGGCGGGGATTGAGATGGAGATTGACAGCGAGCCTTCTTCCAAGAGCCCTCAAAAGAACGGTTCCAAGAAGGAGCAAAAGGAGATTGCCCCCGAGATTGACGTCTTCTTTGGGATCCTCACACAGGTCTTGCTGCACGACAGCAAGCAGTGGCAGCAGGGTTTGGACTTTTCACGGTTCTTGATCGACAAGATTCAGGCACTCAACCGTCGCACGCTGGACAGCCTTTCGGCCAAGGTCTACTTTTACTATGAACTCTTTGCTGAGCAACTTGCGCCCCTGCCACCGTCGTCGCAGAGTTCAATTGTGGCTATCCGGCCGGTTCTACTTGCTGCGCTGAGAACGGCGGTACTGCGGAAGGATACGGATACGCAGGCGTCCGTTATTGTCTTGTTGCTCAGGAACTATCTCTTGACGTCGCACATCTCGCAGGCGGATCTCTTGGTTTCGCATACACAGTTCCCCGAGAATGCGGCTAATAATCAGGTGGCGAGGTATCTGTACTATCTGGGCAAGGTGAGGGCTATTCAGTTGTTGTATACTGAGGCTCACAACCATTTGACGGCTGCGACGAGGAAGGCGCCGTCGAGTGCTTGCGCGGTTGGGTTCAGCCAGACTGCTACCAAGCTCTTACTCGTCGTTGAGCTGCTGATGGGTGATATCCCTGACCGGGCAACATTCCGGCAACCGACCATGGAGGCCGCGCTTCACCCTTATTTCTTACTGGTGAAAGCCGTCCGTGTTGGTGACCTCGGGGAGTTTGAGAGGATTGTGGCTCAGCATGGGGATGCTTTCCGTCGGGATGGAACTTATACCCTTATCCTTCGTCTCAGACAGAACGTGATCAAGACCGGCATTCGCATGATGAGTCTGAGTTACTCACGGATCTCGCTCAGGGACATTTGCATTCGGCTGCACTTGGGTAGCGAGGAGAGCGCCGAGTACATCGTGGCCAAGGCGATTAGAGATGGCGTGATCGAGGCGAGCCTGGACAGGGAGAAGGGGTACATGAAGAGCAAGGAGGTGGGGGATGTGTATGCGACGAGGGAGCCAGGAGAGACGTTTCACGATCGGATTCGGGCCTGCTTGGGGTTGCATGATGAGAGCGTCAAGGTATGTGTCACTGCTGAAAGAGTGTGAGATGATGGTAATACTAACAGGGGTGTGTGTGTGTGTGATTAGGCTATGAGATTCCCCATGAACCAGCACCGGCTCGAACTTAAGAATGCGCAGGAGGCGAGGGAGAGGGAGAGGGAGATGGCAAAGGAGATTCAGGAGGGGGATTTGGACGAGGATGATTTGGGAGGGGAGTTTGAGGGGATGTAATTGCAACACTAACTAGCTACTACTACTTTGAGTGATTGGTGATTAGGGGGTAGGGGGGGGTTTAGTAAGTAGTGAAATTGTTGGGGACGTTTATTGTAGCTTTTACTCTTTCTCAATTTCTCGTCTTTTCCCCTTGTTTCTTGTACCTTTACAACTTTACACTTGACGTATTGAGGGTGGGGAATAGGTCAAAAGGGAGAGAGGGAGAGAGACATGGGGAAGGGGGGGAGGGGAATGGGGGGGAATTAGACGAAGATGCAGAATACAGATGAGAGAAATTTGAGCAGTGTTGATTTGAATGGGGTGATTAATTGGACAAAGTTGGATGTGATGGATGTGTTGAAGGGTGGTTTAAATAGGATGCTGATATTGAGAGGGTGGTTGAGTATATATATATATGTAAGCTTACGTCGGTGGCTTGTGCTAAGTGGAGGGAGAAGTCTATCCAGGGTGTGGTGGTTTAGGGGGGCGGTTACATAGGGGTTAGAATAGGGGGGTTCATCGGTAGTCGGGTCAGAGGGATGGATGTTAGATGATGAATCCTGCAATCTCGGGGCATGACCTGATGATGTTCAAAATAACGTTCCGGACGTAAGGTGGGTGAGTTCCGAACAACTAGTGATGGAAAGTGGTTTTGTTGTTTGGGTTATCACTTTGAAAAAGTTATTAGCTTTTCGGTGCGAGGTATTTTGCAGATGTCGAGGTTGAAGGGTCGCCATTATCATGAAAAGTATACCACACATACAATCTCTTTCCGTTCTTTTACTAAAAATCTAAACCCCTAATTACTCCCACGTTTCCCATTCCCCGTTTATTTCCCTCCAGCCAGCAATGCCCCAAATACACCCGAATTACAAAAAGCATATGATCAATAAACACATCCACTTCCCTGTACATAAAAAAAAACACCCCGTCACAAAGCCTTTACACTCTGAAAAAAAGGATTCCCCTCCAGCTTCTCATCCCCCTTGACCAACTCCCGCAGCTTCTCCACCATCTCCCGCTTGCTCAAGCTACCATCCTTGACTTGATCCTTCCACTTCACCAGCACCTCCTTCAGCAGCGCGCTCCCCTCCTCCACATCCTCCTTACTATAACTCACGCTGCCAATCTCCTGCTTCGAGGTGAAATCCTCCAGCTCATCCGCCTTCCTCTTCGCCATCCTGACCACCTTGTCCGGGAACCTGACCAGCTCCGCCACGTGAATCCCAAAACTCTGGTCGCAGATCCCCGGCGCGAGTTTGTACAGCAACGTCACCTCCCTCTTCGCTTTGGAGTCTTCGTCACGGTCAGAGGTGATGTGCGCCGTGACGTGCAGGTTCTGGACTTGAGGGTACTTCTCTGCCAACGCGGTCAGCTCGTGGAAGTGAGTCGCGAAAAGGGCAAAGCACCCGATTTGCTGGATGATGTGTTCTGAGATGGCCCAGGCGAGGCCGAACCCATCGTAGGTCGACGTGCCGCGGCCGAGCTCGTCGATGATGATGAGGGATTCCGAGGTTGCTGACTTGAGGATGTTGGCTGTTTCGAGCATTTCCGCCATGAATGTGCTGACGCCTTTGAGTTGGGAGTCGCTGGCGCCAACGCGAGCGAGGATCGAGTCAAAGATGGTCAGCTCGGCGGATTCACACGGGACGAAGGAGCCGATTTGGGCCATGAGGGCTATTACCCCGATCTGGCGGATGTAGGTGGACTTGCCGCCCATGTTTGGGCCGGTGATGATCAAGAAGGAGGAGGTATCGCGGGTGAGGGAGACGTCGTTGGTGATGAAAGTGACGTCGTCTTGCATTTCCATGCACGGGTGGCGGGCTTCGGTGAGAATTGTCTGTCCTTGGCCGCGGGGGTGGATCTTGGGGCGGGTGTATGAGATGGGAGCGTTTTCGGCGCAGTGGGCGAGGGAGACGATCACGTCGAGGTGGGCGAGGACGCCGCCGAGTTTCTCCAGGACGGGGCAGTAGGATGCGGCAACGCCGACGACTTCGTTGACGAGGCCGGATTGAGTTCTGTTGTAGTTTTGGGAGAGCTGGTCGAATTCCCGGCGGTAGGCCTGGAGGGTCTTGGTGGTGAAGTAGACACCGTTCTTCTGGGTTGAGCATTCTTGGTAGCGGGACTTGTTGCGGATGCAGCCTGCTTCTGTTCGGGTGAGGCGCATGCACCAGCCGTGGACTTTGTGATTCTCGAGGAAGATCTTCTTGTCGCGTTCTTGATCGAGGTCGTTGGCTGTTTCGGAGAACTCCTGGTCCATGTCTGAGCGAAGCTTGTCGAGGCGCTTGCGGATGACGCGGAGGCTGTCGTCGAAGTCGGGTTTGATGATGAACTCGTGGTTCTCCAGAGCGTCGAGGTCAACGGTGGTTTCGACCATTTCTTGGAGCTTGACCAGACTGTTAGAGAGTTCGCGTAGTTTGTTGGTGTAGGCTTCGTCCAAGGGGTCGCGGGCAGCCTCGTCCATCACTCCTTCAAGTGTGCCCAGGAAGCCGGGCAGGCGAATGACAACCTGGTAGGCTCTGACGACATCTTCTAGGGTAGCCTTCTTGCGCTGGAAACGTTTGGATAGTCTGTACAAGTCGGGGATGGATCTCAGATGCTCCTCCTGCATAGTTTGACGAAGCTCGGTGTCGTTCACAAACACCTCGACAAGCTGCTGACGCTTCTCGATTTCCATCTTGTCCATCAGAGGCTGCTTCAGCCACTGGGATAATAATCTGCTACCAACGGGTGTCTTGCAGTGGTTCAAGAGACCGTAGAGACTCATGGTCTTGGCGCCGTCTCTGGCACCAGGCATCAGGTTGAGAGCCTTGAGTGCGGCAGCATCAAGCTTCATGAACTGGGCGAGGTCGTGCTGGTAGAGCTGGTACTGTCCAAAGTTGGAGGGGTCGTGTAGAACACCAAGGTATCTGATCAGGGCAGCTGCTGAGCCCATCGCAAGTTTCAAGTCGGTCTGTGGAAGTAACGTCGCAGACCGCTCGTCCTTCAGCAGCCTTGCCAGATCCTGCTCTATGTCCTTGGTCCCGAATTCGCCTGCTGGTCTCTCCGAGACGGCGATGCCGCAGCTGTCGAGGATTTGTCTCAACTTTGCTAGCTCTGGGTCTTTGTTCTTTTCTGCCTTGTCGAGTTGAATGAGGCACTCCTTGACGCCGAGCTGGATAACCAGAGACTCGAAATTGGAGTAAAGGTCGTTGTCGAGGAATTCGCTGACTCCCAGCTCTCTGACGCTGGCATCGGCAAAACATACACCGACTGTCCTGCCTTCTGATGCTTTGGCTGTGATCTTGACGGCCAGGATTACTGGCGCTCCTTCGAACTGACCGCCCAACTCATCTTCGACGTCCTGCAGGTTACCTGGCGATGCCTGCTTCACAATCTTCCAGTTCATACGCCCATTTGGACTGGCATAAATCTCGATCCTCTTCCCCAGTTTGTAGAGAGCCTCTCGGAGGAACTGTCTGAAGACGGTGACAGTCATGGTGACTGATGGCAAGCCGGTGTGGTCATTTTTCCCCAGCTGTCTGACGACCGAAGTCGTCTTGTACACGGTACGCGCAATGAAGTTGGCATTCTCTCCGTGAGCAGTGTACCAGTCACCTCGATCGAAAACTCGAATTACATCCTCGTCGACCTTGGGAAGGGACTTGTAGTAGCGAATGAAACCATGTTCATCGTCGACCTGGGGCGGCTTTGTTAGACGATTGCTTTGACGAGTGGAACCGGAACGACGATATTACCTTCAACTCTGGCCTGGAAGACATGTTGGCTGCTTCTGTGGTTTGATTCTGTACACTATCAAAGTTGTACAGGCTTTGGTGACATCCCAAAGTTGTGATGGATGGGGAACCAAATTGTCGGGACGGTCAATCAAGGTCGGCAATGCCCCTGGCCGTGGGAGACGCGACTCAATTAAAGAAGACGCGCATGCACGCGCTGCCCAGCCAACTAGTGCTTCACCGCCCGGCACCCCCAGCTTTTAGTGGGGTAATTCTGCCGCTGTCCTGCGCCAAAAAAATTAAGCTCTGGTCGCAAACCCCACCTCCATCGGAGCAGTGAATTGAGAATACAGACCGAGTGAATTACAGCTTGCCATTGTTCTCTCTTTTTTTCTGTCCATAATTCTTCCAGCCAGCGTCGTTTCAGCAACCATTGCTATATATCTTCTTGCCCCACAACCTGCCATCGCTTCATCTCCCATCGCTACAAGCTTGACGCAGCTGTCCGACGCGACATGGCTGCCGTTCCCGACCCACAGACTGCCACAGTGAACGTCGATAAGACCGGGCCCCCCACCGTTCACGGCGACGCCAACAGCTTCTCGACCGCCAATAGCAAGCGCAAGGCCGATACCGACGTCAGCGAACTCGACGAGAGAACCGTCAAGAAGAGCACCCCCTCCGTGAACGACGACGAGCAGTCACCCGACACCGCCGGAAGCAACGGCGAAAAATCCATGGCGCCAACCCAGAACGAGAACCAGACCTCTACCCCAGTTGACGCCTCCACCACCGAAGAGGCCGAACCCGGCCCCTCCAAACGTGAGCTCAGGAAGCTGCGCAAACAACAGGCCTACGAAGCCTACGCCGAGCACCGCAAGCAGAAGCGCAAAGACAAGCGCCATGAGAAGCAGGCCCAGCGCCGCGAAGAGAAGGAAGAGCTCATGGCCAAGGCTATCGAGCAAGGCCTCGACCCAATGGCCCTCATCCCAACCAAGAAACAAGTCAATGCCATCAATCTTCCCATTTCCATCGTTATCGACTGCGACTTTGAGCAGTACATGCGCGAAGGCGAGCTTATTTCCCTCGCCAGCCAGCTTACCCGGTCGTACGCGATGAACCGCAAGGAACAATACCAACCTCACCTGTCGTTTAGCGGTTTCAGCGGTCAACTCAAGGAGAGATTCGAGACCAAGCTCAAGAACACCCACCTGAACTGGAGGAACATTGTGATCACCGAGGACAACTTTGTCGATTGCGCCAAGCGCGTAATCAACGACTTTGACCACCCTTATACGTCCTACAAGCTCCCCGACCACGTCGTCCCTGTGGAGCTGGGAAACATCCCCCACATGACTCTCGATGAGAACTTTGACAACAAGTCAACAGAGGGCATTCAAGAGGATAGCGTCCACAAGAACATTGTTTACCTCACTTCCGACTCGCCATACACCCTCGACAGACTCGAGCCAGGGACGTCTTATATTATCGGTGGGTTGGTCGACCGCAACAGGGAGAAGGGACTTTGCTACAAGAGGGCGCAGGAATACAAGGTCAGGCACGCGAAGCTGCCTATCGGTGATTTCATGGCCATGCAGAGTCGCTTCGTGTTGACGACAAACCAGGTGGTGGAGATTATGGCAAAATGGCTGCAGTGTGGGAACTGGGGCCAGGCGTTTATCGAGGTTATTCCCAAGAGGAAGGGAGGTGTTTTGAAGGGTGGCGGGGGAAGTGAAGCCGGTGGTGATGATGAAGAGGTTGGAGAGGAGAAGCCGACAAAGGCTGAGGATGACAGCAAGGTGGGGGATGTTGAGAAAAACGAGGAATCTGAGCCCACGACGCAAGCCGCTGAGGTTAAGTCGGGGACGGATTAGAACCCCCGCTCGCGTTCGGGCAATCGCCAACCTCAGCACCAGGTCCAGGCGAATGTTGACCCCAGTGACAAGACAGAGGTTCATGGCGAGCGACATGGACAGTGACAAGGACATGGGGGACACTAAGCAGGAAGAGGCCAAGATGCAAAACACGGCTGCCGAGCTGCCGAGAGTCTGGGTGCCATACGAAGTCCGAGCTATGAACGATCGAAGCAGTACGGATTGGCGGCGCCGGAAGTGGATCTCGGCGTGGGAAAGGAGACGCTTGGAGCGTTTGGAGAGGCGCGAGATGGAGACGACGATGATGGCGTCTATCAGGATGAGAAAGGAATGAGCCTAGCCTCAACGCTACTGAAGCTGCTGGGGCCCTTGCGGAACACCGGAGGAAGAGAATGGTAGGCGAACGAGGAGTTGCGCCGCTGTCCCCAGGGCTTGCTTGGTTGTCCATGGTGAAGCTACGGACTGTCTTGGAGCTTAGGAGTGAGAGATGGGAATTGTTACTCTTAGAGCCCTATATGAAACGCGGGGCTTTTAGGAGAGGTTTCTTAGAGTTTTAGATACCCCAATGTGATTACAGGGCTGTGGTGATACAGCTCTGTTCTAAACTATTAGCCTGGGCTTGTCTTGACGGCATCATCTGGTGCTGTAAGAGGTGTCGATAATGGTGATAGCGGTTCGGTTGTCGGCACAAACTTTCCTTGGTTGCTCCAATTGTGGTTGTGGGTGCGGGCGGACGATCAGTTCCGTTTCCAGATGCAGGACTTGGACGAGGGCGGGACCGTGGGTTGGACCCTGATTCTACTTTCAGTGAAAGCTTCCAGTCCTAAGAAAAGGGTGGCATCTGATGATCTCCCAGACGATTTCTATCCAAAGCCTTATCTATCTCCGTGGGGCTAGAGAGATTGTTTTCAGCGATAGAAAACTCAACATCTCGTAGCTGCTGTCATGTTGTGTCTCCAAGATTATGGTAAGAAGGTATCGGTGACAGCTACGTCTTCCGCATCTCACCCTCGTTCTAGGCACTCGAACAAAGAACTCCCGCCCTAACCACATGGCTTCGATCTCGATAGCTGTCGCTACAATATGTTTGTTTCGGCCGTGCCATCATCAACACCACCCCATCTTTGTATGTACAGCAAACAGTCAACTACGAGATGGCGGGAAGTACCCCGCAATATTTAGATCAGTGGGACTTGGCAACTCCCGGCCTTGCATTGCCGAGAGATGCTGATCAGCTGGTGAATTGATGAAGTTTCTTAATTCTCCGGGTTAATATCGATGCCGAGGGCAATAGTTGCCATGATGTAAAAGCCACCGGTTGAATGCCGTGCTCCTCTGACGGCTTTGAGAATTAGCTCAGGGAGGCGAACGACGGTTACTGGTGCAGTTCAACGTGCCTTTAGGATCGGTCTAGCGTCTGTCCAACTGCAAGCACTTTACAAGCAACGCCGTGTCAACCATTCAGCCAACTGATCTCAATCTCACAAACCAGACGAAGAAGTCAACAGGTGTCCCATTACCGTTTCGAGACATTATGGACAAACGCCAAGAATCTCCAACCACAGTAGACAGGGGCCATGGAGCAGGGGGGGTGGTTGCCATCGTCTTGGCACGGCAGCCCCCCCTTGCCTTGCTCGCCCACCCCAAAACCGCCTTCCTCTTCTGAGCTGCCACCACACCCCATGATTTTTCCTCTGGAGACCATCTTGGCTTTTGGGTAAGTGAATTCTGACCCCTCCTTCCCATCTTTTTGTCTATTCTATCTAACCTTCATGGAGTAGCAAGATCTCTTGGACTGCTTCGCCGCTTTGCTCTCAGCCACGAATAGGGCACCCATCCATACGGGCGTCAGCCATGCCATTCACTTGGGAACCTTAACCTTTTTCCCTGTCGTTTTTTTTTGGATACTTACATCCGCAACTATATATACTTTCAACCGAATTCCTCGATATACCGGCAGCGAAAAACGGAACGAGTGCGCGCGCGCGCGCATAACATAACCGGCCCCCCTGCGGTTACCCGTCCCAGACTACCGCTACCATGTTACGACTCCGTCGATATCGCGTCTTTCTAATATGCGCCTTCGTTATTACAGTTCTGCTGTACCACGTCTCCAAGAATTCGCAATGGGACAGGACGCAGGAGATATGGCATACTAGCACGAGACAGAAGGAAACAAAGGTTGAGACGAAGCCCGTGGAAAAACCGCCAGCACCGGCGGTTGTTGCCAGACCACCTATTATAAAGGAAGACCCAGCAGTGGTGGAGGTCAAGCCGCCGACGCCCAAGGTCGTGGTCGAGGAGAAGCCCAAGCCAAAGGTGGTTGAGGATCATGACTATGACCACGGACATGGTGACACACCACCAGTAAAGATCCCCACGCTAAAGGAGGAGAACAAGGAGAAGGGATCCTATGATTTGCCTACCAAGCCGCCGCCGTTGAAAGGTACCCACGGAAAGGAGCAGCCGACAAAAGACAAGTCTACTCCGGCTACTATTCCCGACCGCCTAGCAGGCTCAGGCATCGACGCTCATAAGGGCCACGCCCACATTGGTGACGTTGACGACAGCACCCCCGCCCGGCCCGATTTCACAACGAGAACAACAGTTCACTGGACCAAACCTTCAGAGTGGTTCCCAATCCCCGACGAATCAGTTATCCCCCTCCCCACCGGCAAGCCCAAGTTGATCCCCACCATCCAGGCCAAATTCGGACCTGAATCACCAGAAGCCAAGGAGAAGAGAGAGCTTCGTTTGTCCAAGGTCAAGGCAGAGGCGCAAAGAGCCTGGCAAGGCTACAAGATCTACGCCTGGACCCATGATGAACTTCGTCCTGTGTCAAAAGACTCCAAAGACCCGTTCTGCGGCTGGGCCGCCACCTTGGTCGACTCACTCGACACGCTCTGGATCATGGGCCTCAAGTCCGAGTTCGAGGACGCACTCAAAGCAGTCGAGGAAATCGACTTCACAACCACACCGTACCGCACCGACATTCCCGTTTTTGAGACCATCATCCGCTATCTCGGCGGTCTCATCGCCGCGTACGACATCTCGGGCGAGAAGAAGGAGTATAAAGTCTTGCTGGACAAGGCAGAGGAACTAGCCGAGATTTTGATGTCGGTGTTTGACACGCCGAACCGGCTCCCGATCTTGTACTACCAGTGGGCTCCGGCGTATAACATTGCGCCGAAGCGGGCTAGTCAGAGCGCGGGTGTGGCGGAGCTGGGCAGCATGAGCATGGAGTTTACGAGGCTGGCGCAGTTGACGGGGAAGAATAGGTATTATGACGCTGTGGCGAGGATTACGGACGCGTTTGAGGAGCTGCAGAATTGGAAGGGGCAGGGGAGGAGCGCGATTGAGGGGATTTTTCCGGAGCATTTGGATGCTAGTGGGTGTAATAGGAGTGCGCCCTGGCCGCCGGTGGAGCAGGAGAGGGAGGATGGGAGGGCGAATTTGGGGGCGGTGGATGTAAATGGGATGGGGGTTGGTGGGTCTGGGGTGAGGGTGCAGAAGAGGAAGCTTAGGGGTGATGATGGAGTGGGAGGGAGGAATATCACTTTGCAAGAGGGGGAGGAGGCGGAGAGGAGGAGGGATGGGGCTGGGGAGGTTGCTTCTGCTGCTGCTAACGCTGCGAGAGATGGGACACCGGGTAGGCCGAAGAAGAAGCTGCCGGATGGGTTTGAGTGTGCTCCTCAGGGATTGGTTGGTGGCGGCTGGGGTGGTGGCTCGTACGGCATGGGCGGTAGTCAAGACTCTGCATATGAGTACTTCCCCAAGCAGTACTTGCTTCTTGGAGGTCTGGTGCCCAAGTACAAGACCATGCACGAGAAGACGGTGGCTGCGGTCAAGAAGTACTTGCTTTTCCGGCCGATGACCAAGGGCGATCCCGACATCTTGTTCTCGGCCAAGGCTACCAGCACCGATGGAACGGCAGACAACCTGAACTACGAATGGGAGATTACGCATCTCACCTGCTTCCTGGGCGGCATGTTTGGGCTCGGCGGCAAGATCTTTGAGAGCCCCGAGGATGTCGAGATTGGCAAGAAGCTCGCTGAGGGCTGCTTCTGGGCGTATGATGTCATGCCGACGGGTATCATGCCTGAGCACGCGAGGATCATGCCGTGCAAGTCGGCGATGGACTGCAAGTTCAACGAGACGGCGTGGCATGAGCAGTTGGATTACCGGGCGGCGTATAGGCCGCAGGAGATGGAGAGGTACTACGAGAGCAAGGCTGCGTGGAAGGAGCAGGTAGAGGAGATTAAGAGGGAGCAGGCTTTGCAGAAGGGGAGGGCGGAGAAGGCGAAGTTGGCGAAGGAGGAGGCGGCGAATAAGCCGGTTGCTAATACCAACAACAATGCGATCTCTCAACAACAGGCTGCGGTTAAGGAACCGGTGCAGAAGCCGCAAGAGGAGGAGAAGTCTAGAGGGAGGGAAGGGTCTTTCCCGTCGAGATTTCAGCGTCGCCAGTTGCAGCTCAATGGTACTGCTAACGAGCCTCGGGGGAGTGATCTCCAGAACACACTCGACCTCAACTCTGCGCCAGTCTCCAACACCAAGGGTGGGGATGACTTCAGCACCTACTCCAGCGACGACACGCAGATCCCACTTACGGAACTAACCCTCCCCCCGGAACCGATCAAACCGATGACGCACGAGGAGTACATTGCCGACCGCCTCAAGAACGAGGTCATACCCCCTGGTTTTGTATCCATGAACGACAAGCGCTATATCCTCCGGTACTTCTTTCCTCCCCCCCCTTTCTTTTCTCTCCTCAACGAAACTAACCTTTTTTGTGTGGCATAGACCCGAAGCAATTGAGTCAATCTGGTACATGTACCGCATCACGGCCGACCCGATCTGGCAGGAGAAGGGGTGGAAGATGTTTGAGTCGGTGATTAGGTATACGCAGACGGAGGTGGGACACTCGGCGCTGAGGGACGTGACGGTGAAGGGGGATGCGGGGGGGATGGACGATTCGATGGAGAGCTTTTGGCTGGCGGAGACGCTGAAGTATTTTTACTTGCTGTTTGCCGAGCCGGGGGTGGTGAGTTTGGATGAGTGGGTTTTGAATACGGAGGCTCATCCTTTTAGGAGGCCGAGTTAGTTTTGGTTTGGTTAGGTTTTTGTTGGGTAGAAGGGATAAGAGAGAGGGGGGTGGTATATATATATATATATTCTTTCTTTGGATGGGTGGGGTAAAGCAAGCAAACGCAATTGGGGGGGAATAAAAGGCGTCTTTTCTTTTGGGTTACTACACACACACTATTGGATTTTTCTTTTTTCTTTTTTTGGGGGGTGGAGAAGAGAAGAGGGGGTGAGAGGAATTGCACACACGTACATACATGATTGCCTCAGTCTGTTGCGCGCGTTTGGACTCTTTGATGATGTGCAGTACAAGAACTTTGAGAAATGCCGAGTCAAATCCAAGTATGTATTTGTATCATGTCCAAAAAGCAGTTCGTTGTGACTAGGTAGACTACCTAAGGTAGGTAGCTCATCACTCAAATGTTAAAAAACAATCAAGGTATCTCTTTTCGTGTATAAAATATTGAACAAAACGATGCTTTCCCCCTCTCGTATACATACCATACCCATCTTTGTATATTGCAATTGGCCTTGTATCAAACGCTCAACGCTTGCTTTGCTCTTTTGCGTGAAAAAAAATGACAAACAGAAAAACCAAAACCAAACCAAACCACCACCAACCCTTCCCCACGTGTTACATATAATTTTCATACATACATCCCTTCCATTACCACCACTTAACTTCATCATAGGAAAACCCTCGTTTCCTCCTACCGAGAAGCTGTTTGATGACTGAATTTTACTGCCCCCTCCCCAAATCATCAACCCTCCCCGCAATCTTGGCATACAGCTCCGTGTCCAAGAAGCTGTACGTCGGATCCAGCTCGCAGAATGGGTGCTGCGACAGCAACACGTCTGCTGTTGGCCGTTCGCTTGATACACTATTTCCCATCCGTTAGCCCCTCACATTCACTCAACCCCCCCGAGGGATTACCAAAATTAAAGGGGGAAGAAGAAAGACTTACACAGTAAAACAATCCAACATGAACGCAATCGCCACGGGCGAAATAACCTCCCTAATATCCTCCGGAATCGGCGGCGTCTCCCCATTCGCAATCTTGTATATCGCCCCCACGGCCTCCTCCTTGCTCCACGGCCTCCTCCCCGCAAACATCTCCAGCACCACGCACCCCAAGCTCCAAATGTCCACCTTGGCAGAGTACCCCTCCCCCTGGCTCCTAATCACCTCGGGCGCCATCCAAAACACCGACCCCTGCATGCTGTTCGTCTTGTCGTTTCCGTAAATATTGTCCGTCTTCTTGCTGATGCCAAAGTCAGAGATCTTGCACGTCCCGTCAAGGTCAAGCAGGATGTTGTCCGCCTTGAGATCGCGATGCAAGATGCCTTCCCTGTGCAGATACGCAAGCCCCGAGAGCGTCTGGCGGGTAAGAGACGCCACGACGGGCTCCTCGAACTTCCCGTGCTTGCGCAGGCAGGAGCCGATGCTGCCGCCCGAGATGTATTCCAGAAAAATGGAAATCGAGGTTTCCTTGCGCTCGCAGCCGAGGTACTGTACGATGTTGACGTGATCCAGATGCTGCATGGTGTCGATTTCTTGGTCGAGGGCGGCAACCAGTTCCTGCATCTTCTTCTTGTCGCCCTGGGCGGCCTTTGGATTGACTTCGACTTCTTTTACCGCCAGAAACTCTCCGGTCGTGGCGTTCATGCCTAGGTAGACGCGACCAAAGGTTCCCTTGCCGATGAGCTGGCCTTTGAACCAGCGGAAGGTTGTCTGCCGCTTGGGGATGCTGTTGCTTCGGGTGGGAAGGTTGTCTTGCGGGATGGTGGTGAGGCCGCCCATGGCGAGGTTGAGGGAGCCGCGGTCGGGTTGGATTTGCACGATGTTGGCGTTGAACATTTTGGTGGATTTCCTTCGCATGAGGTTGGTGTTTCTGTTGGGGGCCGAGGTGGAGGTTTCGTCAGAGGACTGGCCAGGACCTTGAGTGTATCGTTTGCTGAAGTTGTTGGCGCCGCGGGCTACTTCACGGATGGACTTCATTCTCCCCAGGCCGCCGCCACCGGAGCGACGGATACTCCTGTGTGCCAGGGACTGCATTGAGACCGGGCGAGATTCGAGGGCTTTGAGGGTCGACTCGTCTGATCCCAAGGTGTCGTTGTCGTTGTAGAATGTGTGTAGCTTTCCAGTTGACAGTCCAGGAGGCAGTGGTGGGAGCGGTGGCACTGACGACGATGCGCTGCCTTGATTCTCATCACCCTCGGCGATAGGTGAAGGTGGCTCTGCATCACCCTCCTCCAACACCGGCTGATCAACATCAAGATCCGGGAAGAAGTCCTCAAGGTTGTTGACAAGCGCGTCCGTTGGAGGACGGTTGGCCCAGACGTCCTTCTCAATGAAACTCTTCCTCCTACCAATCTTGATCTCCTTTTCCTCGGAATCCCACCCCTCGCTCTGCGGCGTCGCCGGTCCTCTCCTTGACGAGCTTCTTCCACTGTCATCATCCTCCAATGGCGTCTTCCCGCCCGCACTTGACGACTGGGGCGACGCAAACGCCACCGACAAAGTCTTCTTGGCGCGGTTGTTGCTCCCACTCCTCGTGTTCAACCTCAGACTTGGACGCTTCCCAGTGACACTCCCATCCTCACCCTCTTCCCCATCGGCAGCAGCCGCCGCCTTCCCCTTATCCAACCCCGAGTTCCTCGCCGAGATCGGAATCGCAAAAAGCCCATCATCCGAATCATCACCCGAGTCGTCGTCATCCACCTTCTTGTTCACCAGCGTCGAGCTCGCCGAGAACCTCACATCGTTATCCGTAAAATCCGTATCCGGTCCGTGACTCTTCCGCTTGTTCGCAGCCTGGCTGTTGAACGAGTCGCTCGGCCGCCGTCTCGAGCTGGGACTGACGTTTCCGGGCGACGGGGCGCGCGCTGCATCACGCATCTTAGCAATTGTTCCATTCTGCGCCTGACCCAAAAATCCATTGCCATCATGCTCCGGCATCCTCGACAGCACCACTCCCGCCTGAGGAGGAGCAGGCGTCCCATTGGGCGAGTAGTCTGGAACCAGGAAAGGAACGTTCTTCGAGCTCCACGTTGTAGAGCCCGGCGAACCCGGCATGCCTGACCCCAATCTCGGGCTTCCGCCTCCTCCAGAACCAGATCTTTCTCTTTGGGACTGTCCAAAATTCACAATGCTCATAGCCTTCTTACCTTTTGTCACCAGCTCCTGCGTGGGAATAACAGGTTCCGTAGCCACCCTGTTGGGAGACGGCTGCCGTTGAATCCCAGCCCCTGGCCTACTCGGCCGCGCTATGCTGGCCATCCCATCGCTCATGCCCACTAGCAACGCCCCGATGCCCGCCGACGGGTCAGCTACCGGGCCCCAGCGCTTTTGCTTCTCAAACACGACGTCGTCGCGCAAATCCGAGGACGTCCGCTTGGGGTGGTATCCGCTGTCTCCCGACAGCCGCAGGCCATGGCCAGTCGTTTTCTTCAACGAGTTCGCCTTGATCAACGTAGCCGAGGGATCACTAGGCGGCGCCGGCGGCTTCCGTTGCGGTAGCAGAGTATCCATCTTCCGGTCCTCAAAAGGCGAGTGTCTCGGCTGGTCGAAATCGACAGTCCTACCCACAATCGCTCCCGGGCTCCTGTCAGCAACGTTGAGATTGTTCTCTGCCACTTGCTTACGCTTCGCAAGATACTCCTTTTGCTTCCTCAGCTGCTCCGTCCGATACTCGATCGCTTCTGCTGTGAGCACCTTGTCCTCCCCCTCCTTCCCAGTCAAGGTATTTTGCCTCGAGGTCGGCGGCGACGAACTAGACCGCATCCGCCCACTCAACTTGACATACGTCTCCTCGTCCATCGTAATCTGCGCCCCCGTCTGGCGCATCTGCGGCGGTCCGCCCACCCGTACGAACAGCTTTAGCGTTCCAACTGCATCAGCCTTGTGTTGCTTGAGCCCGAGCAGCTTCGAATCATCCAGCGCTTCCCCATCATGTTCGAACCTCCCTAGCTCAGTCTCGTAAAGGTAGCCCCCCTCACTCTCATTCAGGCCCAGGTTGATACAAATCAACTGTCTCAAATCCCCCGCCGTCTCAATATCCGTCACGTCCAACATCCGATAATTCCAACAGTCGGCCGTGGCGAGGATGAAAGTCCTCGGTCCGCCTCTCATCGCCTTCACATTGCCCGCATAGTGATGCCCATATGTTCCCGCACTGCTCCCTGGCCTATCCCCCAAGCTCTGCGGCTTGAAGCTCAACCCCGGGCTGGTCGGCGAGTCCTCCTCCCCTCCAAACCCATCATCTTTCCTCCCATGCTTCTTCCTCGTAAAGATGCTCAAAAAGGAACCGCTCCCCTTTGCACTCCCAGGCGGCTCCCCCGCACTCCTGTCACCCCCTGACTCCTGTGGAGACGGTCTCCCCCCGTCCTGAGCATGCCGCCTGTCGTTTGCGCTTCTCGCCGCATTCACCACGTCGGCAATGTTCATCCCGCTTTTAAGCATGGCGGCCGCATCGGCTGGTACACCGCTTCCGTAGATCGCTGCACTGGAAGACACAGAGTCGGTGCTGTTTCGTGATCGATGGCCGAACCTGCTGCTGTGTGGAGACGCTGACAGATTGCCGGCAGTGGAACCCGGGAAAAGACCCGATGCGGGATTCGGGCTTCCACTCGGGCTGTTGTTGCCGCGGACCGTCCCCTCTCCCGATTCACTGAGGGTTGGGCTTTGCCGGCGGCTGGTGTCGATTTCTTTCATCATGCTTCTGTGGTCTGTCGGCATGGTGCTGCTGAGGCTGGGCATGGTCGTTGCCCGTGACTGTGAGAACCGCCGACTGAATCCAGGACCTGGGATCTTGATAGGGTTGGGGGTCTGTTTTCTCGAGTTAGCATCTGCACTTTGACAACCCAACAGTCTCGCACTTACATTGGGTGACTCGGCCGGCCCAGGAGCAGGCTGGCTGCTCGTCACAGGAGGCGCACTGGTTGAATTTTGACGGTTATGACCTCCCAACCTATGACTCTTCACCTCAACAGGCCTGCCCGTCACGATGCTTCGTACAAGTCGGCGCATCCTTTTGCCCTCTTCTCTTTCCTTGGTCTGATTCCACGGTGTCCCGCTCTGCGTACACTGCTGAAACAGTCTCGGATACACCTGTTGATGCATCCTACCAAAATTTCCTCTCCCGCCATGGCTACTCCCCAGCTCCAAGAACCTTGTCCCATCCAGCCCAAGATGCTTGAAAGTGTCCTGCCAGTCCTTGGAGAAGTTATTGGCTTGCAACCAAGCCAGAACCTTGTCCATGGGCCACTGAGCCGCCAGCTCAGGAGGGACAGACACTGAGGTCACAGTAGAGTTGCTATTGGTTGAAGAGCCCCGTTGGGCAATAGCAGCGGCGTAGAGCCTGTCTCTTCCAGAGGTCTCATCTTGGGGTGTGGCTGCGGCCGACTCCAGATGAGCGCCTAGGTTCCATCCTATTGCGCTGTCTTCTAGCCCTAGGCCAGGAATACCCACTCCTTCGCCATACGTGTCGCCCTGGGGTATATATGTTGCGCTCGTCAGCGCACCCATCTGATCGTTTTGCAATTGTTGTTGCATCGGCGGAGGCGGGGGCACATTGAATGTCGCCCCAGTTGAGTTCGCAGCATTCGCAGCCGCGAGAACCTGGGCATGATATTTCGGATCGTACGCACGTAGAACTCCAGAACCGCCTCCCGGGGGAGGGGGTGGAATATTGAAGGCCGTTCGTCCATCATAAGCCCGACCCCATGTTCCATGCCACGGAGCAGTCGATCCTAATGCGCTTGGGGGTGCAATCGCACTGTTTGGGAAGCCGCTGTTCGGTGGAGGGCCTGACGGAGGCGGGGGGAGCAGGACATTACCGGCCGCGGTGGCGTTTGGGTGTCGAGGCGGAGGAGGCGGAATCGTCATCATGGGGTTACTGATGCCGACATTTGGCGGTGGAGGGGACATGGGCGGAGGAGGTGGCGGCACGTGGAAGGGCCGCGTAGCGTCCCTTTGTCCAGTTTGATACATCTTGTCCTTCCCTTTTTTTTCTACAGAGTTGGGGAGAAGAAGGACCTCGTACTGGACGAGATGTCGGTGTCGATTGTTGCCCAGAATTTGGGAGCGGAGCGGAGGGAGAAGAGCTCCCGTTCTCGAGTGTGTGAGCGCACTATTCTGGGCAAAGATTTGGAGGGAGAAGTCACAGAAGACAATATAGATATAGATATTTGTAGAACCCAATCACTTCTGATTCAAACGAAGATCGCAGGAAGACTTTATTGTTTCTGTGGGATGTAATCGAGGTGGTATCAGCGGTGGATGTCGAAGTTGGAGGAGGCTCCAAGGCCCACAGCCAGTGGCACGAGAGAGATGCGGCGCGGTAGTCGGTTTCTGGAGGCAGTGTTGCCCAAGACTGAAGATCAAATCACTTGTGATCCTCAGCGCATCCTAACGACGAGGCTGGAAAGGAGCAGCAGCGTGTGCTGTGCGCGGGCGGATGTCGTGATGTCTGGAGGGAACAGACAGGAACAGGATAGGATAGGATAGGCCAGTAGAGGGACCAGCGGCTGTGTCCCGCTTCTCCTCTCTCTCTTTGTGAACAAGAATTTGGGGTTGGATGCGTGGATGGGCAGCAACCCGCAGGCACCGCCAGGAGATGGACGAATGGGATGGGGCGGGGCCCAATCTGGGCAAACCGGGGTCAAAGAGTGGGGTCTAGGCTGTGCTGTAGCGGGGCCCTTGCAGCCCCAGGGCGCTTGGAGCGCAGCCTTGACTTGACCTTGTGCCTTCTTTCTGTGATGGTGATCCGATAGACAGAGCGCATCCAGCCATTGATATCTTGGATTGATAACAGTCCATCCAACTCCTCAGACAGCCACAACAGCAACTCCAGGTCCAAACCCGTCATGACCACCGTCCACAGCCGTTAGAGTACGCCAGAGTTCCACACCGTTTCCATCTCCACTGTTTCCCATCTGTAGGACCGTTCCTCTTCCTCAGGAACTTGCCGTCATCAGGGAGCTTACGATATCACCTACCCGACACTCTGGCTCTCCAAAGTCGGGTATCCCCAGCCGTCACCCAACGTCACCCATATCATGAGAACGGTCCAGAACCTTGGTGTTTCATGTTTATCTCATTATTCGTGCCGGCTCACTATATATTCAAACTCACCATGTTACCGAATGCAAAGGTATCTCTCATCAGCCATTATGTACCGTGCTGCTGCGCCCCATCCTCTCAAATCCATCGATCCCAAAAACTCCAAAAAAAAAAAAACATGCTGGACTCCGTACTAACCCACAATGTTTACATCACCGAGCAACTCCCCACCATATCAAGAGCATTGCTCAACTGATCATAATACCCACCCTCTCCCTCTCCAATATTATGTTTCTTCACCAGCCCAGTAATCTTCAACACCTGGTCCCCCTCTCCATGCCACCAGCGCAGCCGTTGGAGCATAATCGTCTCTTCCTCGTCGCTGCTAATCTCCCACTTTCCCGAGCTCACCTCCACAATGCACTCGTCCTTGGGGAAGTGGTAGTCGGGCAGCAGAATGACCGTCGGCTTATCTGTCTCGGCTGCTTTGGGAGCTGTGATGGTCATGTTGAACTGGCATTGCTTAAGATCAAAGAAATAGTTCTTGATCGTGCCGGCCGTGACAACAGGTGCCGGCCGGACGTAGGCCTCAGCAGCGCGGTACCCAGGCGCCACCGTGAGCTCGGGCTGCCGGTTGGTAGCCTCGCTTGAAATGGATGGGTTCGTGATTGAGCGCCTGAGGTTAGCCGGCGTGACGCTATCGTCGTCATCAAGCTCCTTCCGCTGATTACCATCGCCCGTCTTGAGAAGGCTCGATGTCGATGGTGATCGAGGTAGGGGTGAAACCGGCAACAGCTTGTCGTCTACCGAGAAGATGGACAGATCTTCGCCGTTCCACATGTCACCCCGTTCGTGAGTGTTCTTCGTCATGTAGAGCCACAGTGTGTAGCCCTCCAAGCCTGACGACTCCACGGCAAAGTGGTTGGCATCCATCGCAGCTGACTGGCTGGCGTAGTCTCCCGTCTTGTATGCTTGTTGGTTGTCCATGTCGTAGGGGATACCGAACTCAGTCATGATGCATGGGACGTTTCCTATGTAGTCCAAGCCCTCCTGTCTCATGGTCCGGTGTTGGTCCGCAAAACATTTTCGGATGGCCGTCTCACCTATCCTAATCGCAGAAGCCGGTGTCCAATACTTTCCGCGCAAAACACCAATGACGTCGATGTTCCAATACCGATTCCACTTCTTGGTCATGAGGGTGATGCCATCATACCAATGCGGAGCGTACACCAAAAGAGGGTCATCACCATCGGGTGTGCCCTTGATCTTTGGTGGGAGCTCCATCGTCGGGCCTTGCAGGAGCATGATGGCGTTTTTGTGATGGCTTCGAATGGTGTCCCGATACGCCCTGAAGTGATGCATAAAGAAATTGTTGGTGAAATAGGGGTAGTCGATGCGCTCTCCAGTCTCCGGGTGCTTCCCAAAATAGTCCTTTTTGAGCAGTGTGTCGGTGGATGGATCCCAGACACCGTGTTGAGCCCAGATACACTCGCCCAACTTCCACCCTGGATCTCTCTTGTAACCATAACGAGATTCATCATAGTCGGCCGGCAACCATGCGATCTCGCCGTGAGGATCCACCAGTGCCCGTCCAACTTTGTAGGGCCCAATCTGACCCATATCCCATGTCTCAACCTCAACAGCCCGTCCAGACCCGGTCAGCATCGTCTGCCATATCGTTGGGCACGTGCCCTTCTTCAAATTTTGTTCTTTTGGAATGACGCTAATGTCCTCATACCCGATCATACCCTTGTTGGGCTCGTTCAAACTCTCCCACCCAAAGACGACGTCATTCTCAATGTCACCAGCCTCATGTATCCTCTTCACAAGGTGTTCGCATGCACGAATGAAGTGCCCTTGTAAGTAGTCCTGAATGTTGACCCCGTCGATTATGCACTTCGGCGCAAACGTCTTGCCGGCGAAGAAGAAGGTGAACATGGTGGCTGCAGCAAGACGGAAATAGTTGGTCGACCAAATCATCTTGGGGAAGTTCTCGGGCTCTGGATAGACATTGTGTACAATCGCAGCCTCCGTCGCAGCAAAGCTTTGTGGGTTGAGGCCAGCGGCGTATAACGTCCACATCGGCGCTCCAGATCCGCCAGAGAATCGCGACCACTAACACGCAGAGACAAGGTCAGCAACAGCCACACGATCATGATAAAACCGGGCAAGACACGCACCACATCCTGATGGGGATCCATAAAAATGTAAAATCCATAGTCCTTTGCAGCGCGCAAGACTGTTATCGTGTTGTCAATCCACTCCTCGTCATAGATGCCTGGCCCGGCCGCTTCGATGGCCTCCCAGGTAAAGACATAGCGAATGGTGTTGTAACCGCAGCGTTTTAACCTCGAGAAATGCAAATGCGCCTCCTCCTTGGGGAATGGTCTTCCTGTGAATCTGACATTGTCGCCGTCAAAGAAGTTCTCGGCAATGTGGGAAGGTTGTTCGGGCACGTTGGGGTACTTGGCATCGCCGGCGACATTGATGCCTCGGAGGGTTATCTGGCGGCCGTGTTGGTCTCGAAACTTGGCGTTTTCGATGATTAATCGAAAGCCGGCCATGGTTGTATTCTAAACCTTAAGATCAAAGAAACAGTACCCGGCGTCAAAGTGCAACAAAATTGTTATGTTTCTCGGAGAGTTGTTCAGTGCAGCTGTCCGTCGGTGTCAAGTGAGCTGTCGCTGCCCCTTGTTCCAACTCTGGGCGCTGAATGACGTGGGGCGAGACAAGGGTGACCAGGCGAGCCGGAAGCTTGGGCCGGCCATGGCTGGAAGACGCAAGTGGCAACCGGACGGAGAGATGATTGGGGAAGTTGGAGAAAGATGAGATCAAACTAAATACAGTCCTTTTTCGGATCATGAAGAAGGAGGTCATCAATCCTTGATCCAGCCCTGTCAGACATGCTCTTGCGTATGCGTCCGTGATGCGGTTCCGAAGATGCCGCCCTGGTGTAAGTCGTAGAAGGGTTAGGGTTGCACCCGACCTAGGTTCGTTTAACTATGGCACAGGTGGGCCACTTTACGCGCGACGCGCTCTGAGATTCGTTCGACGCGTCTTTGCCCAAATTCATTATCGCCAGGGTCCCCCACAGACAACATTCAACACCTCCAACAAGTCTCTGTCCACTATCTACCAGAAACTCCTGTTTTGAACCTCTCGAAGATCTGACAGCTTATCTAACATCGCCAAGCTCACAATGCCGCATTCAGAGTCAACCCCCGAGCAGCAAGAAGCACCAGCTCGCACACAACTCACCCCAACCATGGAAGACACCACCCTTAACCTAGGCAACGGCGGCCTTACCGACGAAGACCTCCTCATGGCTGACGTCGAAGATGTCGAATCCCCCCCAGTAGTCGCCCCCGCCGCAGCAATCGAACCACCATCCAGCGCGCCAACAACCAAACCAGCCTCCCCTGAAGAAGACGCCCCCGTCGATATCAAACAAGAAACCAAATCCGAAGTCAAACTTGAGGACTTATTCGAAGGAATGGACTCCGACTCCGACGACGAGTTCTCTAGCAAGAACAACAACAACAAAGATGTCATCACCGGCCAAATCCCACCATCTTCCCCCGGCCCAGCCGCTCCCGCGGGCAGCAACCCCGACCTCCTCCGCGTCTTCTACCAGCTCCTCTTCCCCTGGCGGTACTACTTCCAATGGCTCAACCACTCGCCGCAACCCACCCCCGACTTCAAATTCCGCGAGTTCTCCCTCTGGTTGACGGGGGGCGTGGTATTCCGGTTCCAGTCTTACGCCACGCTGGACCTCCTCCGGAAGGACGTGTTCAAGCACCTGCCTGAGCGCATCGAGATTGGACCCATCTACACCGCCAACCCCCGCGATCGCAAGACTTTCCGCAATTCCAGCGCCTTCCGCCCCATCGCAAAAGAGCTCTGCTTCGACATCGATTTGACCGACTACGACGACGTGCGAACATGCTGCGACAAGGCGACTATCTGCATCAAGTGCTGGCAGTTCATCACGATGGCGATCAAGGTGCTAGATGTAGCTCTGAGAGAAGACTTTGGGTATGAGCATATCATGTGGGTGTACTCGGGTCGTCGCGGTGCTCACGCTTGGGTTTGCGATCGCAAGGCACGCAACCTGGACGATCACAAGAGAAAAGCGTTGGGGAACTACTTTTCTGTAGTAAAGGGGGGAGAAAAGACGGGGAAGAGAGTCAATATCCGCCGTCCATTACACCCTCATCTGGCGAGGAGTCTTGATATTCTCAAGGAACATTTCCTTACCGATGTCTTGGAGGCGCAGGATCCATGGAGGGAGGAGGATAGAGCGGAGAAGCTGTTGCAGCTGCTCCCGGATATAAAGTTACGGCAGGCGTTGAAGGAGAAGTGGGAGGCGAACCCGGGGAGGTCGTCGACGGCGAAATGGGGGGATATTGATTCGGTGGCCAAGTCGATACCGAGTGTCAATGCGAAGGATTTGTTGGAGGCGAAGCAGGATATTGTGCTGGAGTATACCTACCCACGGTTGGATATTCTCGTTACGGAGCAGAGGACGCATTTGCTCAAATCCCCCTTTGTTGTCCATCCGGGAACTGGCAGGGTGTGTGTACCCATCGACACGAACGACTTGGAGGGTTTCGATCCGTTAGATGTACCAACCATCGGGGGGTTGGTGAATGAGATTGATTCTGACAGCAGTGGTATGGTGAAGAAGGAGGGTGAGGATGAAGACAAGAAGGGGGCGGACTGGGAGAGGACGAGTATCAAGCCGTATATTGACCAGTTCAGGGGGTTTGTGCATGGGTTGTTGAGGGAGGAGAGGGAGTTTGTCAGGGTGAAGAGGGAGAGGGAGGAGGAAGAGGGGAAGCTGGACTTTTGAGGGTTGTTGCTTTTATGTCTATATTGCAGGAATAATCGTCTGAATATGGGTTGGCATTGGTTGAGCGATGGATTTGATCTCTCTTGGTGATAGACTTCTGGGGCCTTGGAATTGAGCAGTATCGAAATTGGTGGCATCCTGGCTTTACCTTTGAGGGTTTCTTCACCCAGCCTGAAACCCTAGCAACGTTAACAACCTTTCCACAAACGCCACATCCCCCCATACTTAATCCTCTTTTCCTGCCTCCACTCTTGTCACCCAAGCTTCCAAAAAAAATCCCAACTGGTGTTAACATTAGCATAGCGGTTCCTGGGCAAGATGAAAAAGCAAGACATACCATGTTCGGTTCCCATCACTCTCACCTGTCTTTGTGGGATAATTAGGACCGGACATGGTGTGAGACTTGATAGCATATTGAAGAGGTAATTCTACAACATCATCAAGGATG
Source organism: Triangularia verruculosa (assembly GCA_033296885.1). NCBI lineage: Eukaryota > Fungi > Ascomycota > Sordariomycetes > Sordariales > Podosporaceae > Triangularia > Triangularia verruculosa. The sequence continues at coordinate 26,229 of MU863940.1, read as the reverse complement.
ATGGTTTCAAGACCTACGTCAGGGGCTGAAGGTCTCAGTTGAAGTCTGAGATTGGGATGGAGAGCCTTTTTGTTTTTTTCCCTTCAATTGAAAGGGAGATGAATGCTGTGTCTTATCTTGTTTAAGGTCTGGAGCAAGGTTTTTGTGTCGGCTTTGGGTATGTTTCTATCTACCTGTTGAGCATGGTCCAGCATGGATTTCTATTGTTTTTGTGTGAGTGTGGAGGTGGAAGTGGATGACTCGGTTTTAAAGAGAAGCCGGTATTTCACACTTTGATGTGTGTTCACGGCTAATGACGAGGGCTTTGATGTGTGTTCACGGCTAATGACGAGGGCTCCGACGTTTGTGAATGCCGGGCTTTGGATGTATTCTCTGTGTTTGGACTGGATACCTAGTTGCAAGTTAGAGGCTCTGAGGCAGATAGATATATGCATCTCTCAGCTTGTTCGGTCGTAATAAGCTTCCCAAAAAACCAACTGGTGTAATTTAGCATAGCAGTCTTAACTTTGAGAGCTAGAAAAGTACTAAAAACCACAAAGTTTCTGTCTAGTACACAGACGAAACGTTCTGTGTTCGATTCCTCCTCCATTCATTAGTGTATTTACACTCTGTGAAATAGATGGGGAGTTGAACACGGGAAATGGTATCCAACATACCAAATGACCTCGGGGGTAAATGTGGAAAAATTGAAACACGGGTCAAAAGACTGAAGGTCTCGGTTCGAGTCCGAGATTGGGGGGAGCTTCTCTTTTTTGTCTCTTCGTTCACAAATATCTTTGGATGTTTTTGTTTCTCGGTTGAAGTTGCAGACTCTCTTGACATAAATATAGCAAAGCAGCGTCATCTGAGTCGACTTACTCCCCATTCGCTGCTGTGAGATTTACGAGGTCTAAAGACCTTTAAAGATATCCATTGACCTCCTTTGCAAAGGCCCTCTTGGGCAGAGGGAATAAGATTAGATAGATTAATCCCAAATTATCAAAGCAGATCGCTGTGAAGGACTGAAGGTCCCGGTTTGAGCCCGAGGTTGGTTGGGGGAGCTCTCTTTTTTTTTCTCTCTCTCCCGCTCTTTCGTCATGCTCCCATCATGTGAGAGTGTGCAACATCCGTTGAACGGTGCTCATGTGGCAAATAAAGTTTGAACGAGATCCTCCGAGTCTGACGAATGCGGTGCTGGTATTGGGGGTGGCACTGAGAGTACCTAAAAGACACATCTTCCCCATCCGAAATTCAAGCTCCCCCATAATCACACCAGCTGGTGTAATTAGCATAGCAGTCTCTTTCACTTTGAAGGCTTCCTGTTCAGGTCCCCTCACTTTACACAAATGTGATCAAGGCCAAGACAGACAAGCATTTTCTTGAGCATTGACTTGAGAATACTTCAAGTGGGACGCCATTCTTAGAAGCGTCATCTCCTTCATCTCTTGCCACAAGACGGGAGGTGCTTCGACGGATAGTGATATCCAGGTCAGCAAATTACGACAAGCTTGTCTAATCCTGAACCCGGATTTTAAGGGCTGAAGGTCTCAGTTCAAGTCCGAGGAGGTCGGATGGGGGAGCCATTTTTTTTCTATCTCCTTTTCATGCTGTCATCGAGGATGAAGAGGTATCTGATAAGCTTGATATCTGCCAGGAGAGTAGTTCTATCTTTTCCCCGGCAGATCGCATGTAGGTAGTCAAGTATCTTCGGGTCTTAAGTTGGGCGTTGTCATCCCTACGAGTGGTGTTACTGGCTTAGGTATGAAGGGTTATAAGATTATGTGCACTTGCTGAGAGCAGTCTTGGTTAAGCTAAAATTGTCAACAGCTTTCACCTCTTCCGTGGCACGAAAGAGGGTTTTGTGGTCTCTGCGCTGACCGAGGAGAGACCATTAGTTTTTTTGAGTTGTGATCGAGTAGCAGGTTGCCCCAGCAAAGCTCCGTTGGAGAGGCAGACGAGTCCTGTTGTGTTAAAGACTATAATCTCAGGTCTCGAGTGCCAACACCAACCAACCCAACACCCATCTGCCGTGATCTAGCATATCGGCCAAACGCGATTCAAATTCCTGAAGATGAAAGAAGTTAACACAAAGGCTCAGAGGACAAGAACCCCAAAAGGAGGAAGCCACAGGACACGAAGTCTCAATCCAAGCAGTGGTTTTCTCTTGTTGTCTGTGTCCCCAACCTCAACATCACATCCACGCTATCATGGTGATCCTTCGACATGGTGTTGACACACTCCCCGGCCAAACAACCTATCAAATCCCCAGCCACATACCCAACCCAACCCAACCACACACCCCCGTTACAAGAATACCTACGTCTCCCACCCCAGCAGGGATATCCCGGACTTTTCGGGGTCGCTCCACAGTCCGACAAAAGGACCCGAACCCCGGAGAAAAAAGTGCGTGTCCCGGAAAAAGCAGAAAGAGAAAAAAAAAAGTCCACTCTCTTGCGATCCGCTACTGATGACTGACAATATCAAAAAAATGGTTCCATAAAACTTGGCAGGCGCCTAATAAAAAAAAATCACCGGCAGACTCGGAGATGACCTCCCCTGCAGCTGTGGGTTAGGGCAAATGTTCATATGAGGCCTCTTTCCTGCTCTCTCATTATAGTTCTCGGTGATTCATAAGAGGCGATAACAAACTGGCGGCTTGTTACAAATCACAAAAGGTACTGCGTTATGTCCGCTATGGAGTTTAACTGGAAATAGCTAACGAACCGATATGGTGTGTGGAAAAGTACAAGGCGGTATGCGGTAAGAGACAAAAGACCTCGGCCAGGGTCCCAAACTGAATCGTTCCCGGGCGGCTACCCTACAGGGCGGGAAAGGCGAGAGCCGCTGATGAGCTGTCAACAAGGTGTTTCCCGGTTCCCGGCGACGGTATTTGGAAAAAGGCTTGTTCGCTACGGATACATGCCGAATCACCTGTTCTTCGCCTGCTTCTCTGGTATACTTGAGCTTGAGAATGGCCGTGTTGCATTGTTCTGAAATGAAAAGAAAACATTTTCTTTCTTCTTCAAATGGTTCGAGAGGCAAACCCACAGGGGCCGGATCAGGCCAAGCATCAACTGCAGGTGAACAAGAGAGTCCATGTGGGCAGGTATCCGCAGTGAATGGTTTGATGTCATTGGACTCGGAGTATGATGAGATGCTGCAGGTGCGTTGGAAATGGAGGTGTGGACGGTGAGTTGTATGGCTTGTCAGGAGATTACAAATAGGAGAATGATATGCCCGATGCCCGACGAGAGAGGAAAAGTGAGGCTTGAGATGACGGTCATCCTATAGGTGAGTTTTGTTATACGCGTAAAGTGGTAGAGAAGAAAGCGCGTTTTGGAACGGTGTCGCGTGGGCAAGTAGCGAGCATTTTTCCAGGGTGGAAGAGATGCTCGAATTCGGGTTCAAAGTGGAGATATTGTCCGAGTCTATTAAAAAGCGAGTCCCGCCAATTTCATGCAGCAAAATGGCATTGGCGACCTCCCGTTTGTGATGAACAGATGTTGGTGCCGGCTGCCGAGTCCGCGTCTGTCTGGACAGGGCGCCGTTGAACCTTTTTCGTTGGAAGGAGGAGAGGCGCGTTGCGAGGCACAGCTGATAGCGTTGGATTGAAGGACGTTGAAGATGGGAAAAGGACTCATGCCGAGATGCCGAGAGCACGCGGCACAACCTGGATGAGCCACTGATGTCGGGATGCGAAGAATGCGAATGGAAAAAGCGGATAAGACGGCCTTGGACACCGGTCTCTGGTTGCACCCCACACGCGGGAAGCAAGCCACATATCGCCGATGGGCTCAAGCCTCCTCTCTGACGCACGTCCGCGGTTAGGAAGTGGTATCGCTGACCAATCGTGCTTCTGTTTCCATCTTCCAAGCTTTTGTCGGTCTTGGACCTTGGGCACGGTAATCTCAGATGTGTCAATCCTGTCATGTCTCAGAGTCTGTGTTTCTCGAATGCCCTCGTGGGCTTCGAGACCTGTGTAGCTGAGATGAGTGACACTTCAACGGTTTCTCAGCCACAGGTTCTGGAAGGAGATGGAGTGATGCATGACGGCATCAGTTACAATCTCACCGCTGCAAGGGCGCTTTGCTGTGTTGCGATATGCAACAAGCGAAAGAACCCCACTGCGGCATTCGCGACTGACCCTGTCCGCCCGTGGTGTCCGGGTGGCTCCCGGCGAAAATCATACCTTACGGGGTGTTACTTCGGTCCGCCTCTTCATCCGCCTCGTCAGGCACGTCGAGTCGCGACAGTTAAACAAGAATGAAAGGAGGATTCAAAAGAAGGATGGACGGTAGAGATGAGGAGAGTCGGTCTTGGCCATCCAGCCAAGATGCTTGGTTCTGCCTTTTTTCTTTAGTGCCTCGTTTGCTGGTTTGCTCGCGTGTCCCGTTACCTTGGTGTACTGTGTACCAGCAGCACTAGCCTCTCTTAAAACAAGGGCCACCGCCGTCATACCTTACCAAGGGAGGCCCGTAGTCACAACCGTCACACTCTTAACCTCACACTTCCTTCCCTCCCGTCTCTTTCCCCTTCAACTTATACCACCTGTTGATCCTTTCCAGTAACACACCACTCCAGAAAACGTGGTGTGGGGTTAAGCTGCTCTCTTCCCTCGTGGCCTGCCTTTTTTCTCTTTTCTTGTTGATTGCTCCGACGAACGACGGGACGACCTCCAAAGGGACCAGATCCAGTAATTCCTAGAAATTAATAATCAACATCAACAAAGAAAAAAGGTCCCTTCTCCGACGACGTCAACCACGAGCATAACCCCCCCGAAGGACCGGTTCAGGGTAAAATAGAGAAAAGAGTTGAAGAAAGCAACGAGAGTTATGCAAATGCAGCGACGATAGCCGAAACCAACTGAACCATCTCTTCTCACCTCTACCTCTCTCTCTCTCTCTCTCTCACCTTGACCTTCTCCCTCCGGACGACTATTGTAACGATTCCGGCGCATATCTTCAGTAACGAGATAATTCAGAAAGAAGCATTCGAAGCACCAATTTCCAGACGCAGCCATGCCAGACTTCTCCCCCGTCCTGCCGTTAACGGCATCGGCACCTTCTTCACCACCACATTTGTCCAAGGCCACTTCGCCAAATCCACTATTACCTCTCTACAACCTTGCCGCCAACCTAAAAAACCCAATCCCAGCCAAATTCAAGAAAGTGAAGCCGTCGTTGCGGTTGCAAAGGGTAAAATCAAAGGACGAGTCCGCCAGCCACGATGTAACGAAACTTCAGACCTCTTTCGCCATCCTCCCCTCTCTCAAGGAGTTGCGCAACAGAAGATGGACACTATGGGACCTGCAGCACGTCGTGACTTTCGGCTGCCTGGCGTTTTGCCTGCTGATCACACCGTCAGCACCCTTCTTAAAATCAGCGGCGATGGGCGCATTGGCCCTTCTCCTCCTGATGCCAGCGACGAGACAGTTTTTCCTGCCGTCGCTCCCGATCTGGGTGTATCTGTTTTATTTCTTCGCGAGCAGGTATGTTAGCCCCCCAAAAATCGCCGCAGCTTGACATCGTAATATTAACCAGAAAAAAAGGTTTATTGCCCCTGAATACCGCCCCCACATCTGGGTCAAGGTGCTCCCGGCCCTCGAGAATGTTCTCTACGGCGCCAACCTGAGCAACATCCTCTCGGCCCACACCTATACGGTCCTCGACATCATCGCCTGGATCCCCTACGGCCTCGGTCACTTCGTCTTGCCGCTCCTCACCAGCGTGATGCTCTTCTTGTTCGCCGCACCGGGATCGACACCGGTCTGGGCCAGAGCCTTTGGCTACATGTCCATCCTCGGCGTCACAATCCAGATTCTCTTCCCGTGCACACCCCCCTGGTACGAGACTCAGCACGGCCTCGAACCGGCGCACTACGGCATGGAGGGATCGCCCGCCGGATTGCGAAGAATTGATGAATTGTTCGGTATCGACATGTATACCACCAGCTTCACCACAGCCCCCGTGCCCTTTGGCGCATTCCCGTCACTCCACGGTGGTGACGCCGTGCTGGAGGCCCTGTTTCTGCAGTATTGCTTCCCGAGATTTAGAGCGTACATCATTGGCTATGTCGTTTGGATCGCGTGGTCCACCATGTATCTCAACCACCACTACGCCATCGACCTTGTCGGAGGAGGAATCATCGCCGCGGTGACGTACTACATTGCGAGAACGAGGTGGCTGCCGAGGCCGCAGCTGGATAAGACGACCAGGTGGGAGTACGAGTATGTCGAGTTTGGCGACCGGGTGAGGTCCGGCGGTTTGGATGAGGAGTACGGCGGTATGGGCCTCGGTCTTCTCCAGCGGAGAGGTAGCGACGAGTGGACTCTTGGGAGCTCGTCAAGCTTCGACTCGATGAGCAGAGGGGACACCCTGTGCGGAAGCAGCAGCTCTTCCCCCAATATCCTCAGCCCGACAACACCGAATGACGACCACCACCACGGGGATCTGTGGAGTAAGGTCAGGACGACGAGCCCGAGGGGGTTGGTGGCGGTGGGAGAAGAGGAGCAGAGGGAGTTGTATGTGAGGTGATCTGCTGCTGAACAAAAACTTTACCACGAAAAAACAAAATTGTTCAAAACGCGAGAGAACCTAATAAACATCCTCTTTCCTTTTTTTCTTCTCGTCACCACTTGCGTTGGGGGGGAAGGTTTTTTGGTTTCTTTTCGGATCAATTAATCGGTTTTATATAATTCCCACTTTTTCCTTTCGGTCCGGGGGGGTACGGTCGCTATTCTGTATCAATCGCTACACACGCACGTTCGGCATTCGGCATTATTTTTTGCATAAGCTAGGGAGCAGCATGGCATGGTTTTTTTGCTTTGGTATACCCCCTATCGTTCGCTCGCTTATATATATATATATACTAGAAGGGAGGAGTCAGGTCAGAGATGATGGTAGACTTTGACATTGGGGGTGAGGAGGGGTGAGGATACAGTCGTTTCTGTTGATACCGGGATTGGAAAGGAGGTGGGAAGAGGGGAGATGGTAAGAGGTTGGATATATCCTGATTAATGAGGGGTTGGGGGGAAGAGGGATATATGAATTTTGATTTTAATGATAATGGCTTTTTTCTTTCCTTTTGGATGAATTGGGAGGAGGGAGAGGGGGAGTGGGAAAGGTTGCATATAATGGATATGGGAGGGTGGGGGATTTTTGCATAGTGGAAGGAAAGGAGGAGGAGGACGATACCTAGATGGTGGTGGTTTGGGCCGCCGTCTTCGAGGCGGACATTGGGAGGAAGGGTTTGAGGTTTGAAGGCGGTGGTTCTTGTATCATAGTATGAAATCGATTTAACGAATAAGTTCAAGGAAGAAAGAATAAAACTTGAGTCAAATAACTGACACTTTTCCCCTCACATATCTCACTGCCTGAGTGAATGGAAAGAGAGAGTTGAAAAAGGAGAGGATATGTCGTCAAATATCTCTCACATTCTCGGGACGCCATCGGTAAAAAGAATGTGCTCGAGACCTCGTTCGGCGGCCACGAGGCTTTGGGCGTTTAATATCGGGTGGTTCGGTGGCGTTGGTAGTTTCAGCCTCGCAGCCTTGTGATGTCTCTCTCATGGGGGATATACCCATAGGGCTGAAGGGGGCTGACATCAGTTGCAGATTTCGCTTATCTTATGCTCGGTTTTATTCACCGCATTTCCCAAGCAATCGATAGTAAAAAAGGGGAAATTTTTCCACGGCGGGGGAGATGGGAACGGGGAGTTGGGCTTTATAAAAAAACGTGGGAAGAACAAGGATCGGGAACGGAAAGTTTGGGATTGTGAGATCTCACGATGCAAGGGTTCGGAGAATGTGACTGTTCGGAGTCGGGGTCGGGTACCTACCTTAGCGAGCGGGATTTTGTATGCGATGGGAGCGACTTGGAGGCGGTAGGTAAGAAAGGGTGTTTCAGCTTGATATACGATAGATGATTGAATGAGATGCTGAAAGTGAGGGATGTGAGTGGGTTGAGTAAGTTCGGATATATTGGAAGCGATGGTGTGTGACACCACATTGGAACACCACCACCACTTCAGTTTAGGTCGTAAGCGAAAAGCTGCCAACAAACTCGGGGTTTCACGAGAGTAAGGGAACGAACTACAGTTCATGTACCAGTGAAGGCCGACGAATTTTTCTGAATGGAATCACCCACAGAGAATAGAAGTCACATAACCACACTCTCGCAGCCCAGAGACAAGATAATAGCCCTCCGCCACCACCACACCACAAATCCAAACGCCACCCAAATTACATCACGCCCTTCCACACAAAAAGTACCTTAAAAAAGAGAGAAAAGTGTCTAACCTCGAACTCGAAACCCAAACCAAAAACCTCTCTCCCAGCCCCCCGTCTTCCAGATTTTCCAACCTACTGCCACAAAAAGTACACATCACAAAGCTGTAACCGACCATTTCATCCACTACACCACCTGGACATACCTCAGACAGCGAAACACAAGCTCACATAGGTACCTAACCTAGCTCAGCCCCAAACCTCACACAGCCTTATCCATTTCGCCGTATCCCCAGCAAACAAACAAACCAGGTACCTATCCTCAAACCAACAATCCCCAAAGTAAACCCGTTTCCAACAACAATACCCCTATCCGTCGCAGTCTTCTCACTCAAGGCACGTAATCCATCTTTCACCACCCCTTTACCCCACCACTTCCAACACCGTTGCACATTTCACTTAGGTAGGCAACTCTCTTCATCAAACACACACTTTAACATCTTCGCAATCCCATCTGTGCAAAAATTCATCTGTCTAGTCCTAGCTATCTATGAACTCACTGATTGGGGGGGGGGGGGGGGGGGGGGGGGGGGGGGGGGGGGGGGGGGGGGGGGGGGGGGGGGCGGGGGGGGGCGGGGGGGGGGGGCCCG